>UCOJ01000272.1:0-139590 GCA_900474305.1 Cecidostiba fungosa | reverse complement strand
ACATGTTAGTCAACCTCGGCTTCGCCTCGGCCGACAATTACATGTGATCTGAGACATTTCTTATTTTACTGGCCTAGGTATGTAATCTACTAAATTTTAGCTCTCGATTTCACAGAGCATCATTATCAATTTCTAGTATTAGTCGTCAATATCAATCGGCTATATCATCAATCAGCAATTTTCTCAATGTAATCTCTTACCTATATCTGGCGAATACTGCTTGTGTCGCATATAATACTTATTCGGTTATATACTTTAGCGCAGGGAATCGCTGACTGATGCATGCAATTCTTCTCTTCTCTCAAAAAAAACACACCTTGAAAATTGTATTGTTCATCTATCCATGCGATACATTCTACACTCATCTTCAGTCATAGTCCATTAAAATGCATATGATCATCACCCACGTCGCAGAACATTATTTGCTTTGTAACGGGCGGCGAGGCGGCGAGCTATTCGTATCTGAAGATCAGAAGGGGACTCGGGGACGGACTCCACGGAGTCCGTCAGACTATCGCTAACGCGCGAGTAAGGAGTAAGGAGGCCATCTCCAAATCCGCGAGAAGCCCGCTACTGGAAGGGATCGAGTCCGTGTCCTTGTGAAGGGAGACTGCTACGGGAGTGCCGGAGAAGATCTGGGACACCTCCAACGCCTGGGAACACGCTTCCGAATGACCGGTATCGAATGCCGAAATTGAATCGCCAGAGTGTAAGGTGCGAGTCAAGGCCAATTCCTCGCACCAGCGTAAGTCTCATTTGGTCTGCGCAAATCGCCGTTGAGCGTCACTCCAACATTTCAGTTACGAGCAACTGGATTCCGAATCTATACGTAAAAAATTTACTTATATTCCTGTCTGCACACGCGTCGCGCTGAAACGCGTGGACGTTCAATATCATCCGTATTATACTTACCAACTTACTCTCTTGTTATTACTTCTCCTCGCACACGTGTACATGGCCAACACTATGACAAATTACTCAGAATTAGTTACGACGCGTATGTAGATCCGACTTTGCAACTATATATATAGTATTAGGATGTATCTAATTTATTGTAAAAACTAGTTGAGAGGTTGCGCAATTGCAGTTATATTGTGTCAAAGGAATTCAGCAAAAAAAAAAAAAAAAAAAAAAAATGTATGTAACGTATAGTTAGCGAGTTTGAACAAAATTTGAAGGCACACCTCGCAACTTTTTTTTCTATTTCTTTGAGCCTCCAGCTATTCGAGTATAATATGTTATATTGAACATTTCCCGTGATAAATTTCCATATAATAAAATTAGAATAACAAGTGCCGAAGTGGATAATAAAAAATCATGGTCACTGAGGCTTTCCTAAAAATTTTAAATTGCAATATAACTCGCTAACTGAATATTTTTTGTAGAATTCCTCATAATTTGTAGTGGACTCAACAGTAAATATTGTTAAGTACTTGCAGCCCTCTGAGTACAATGTATCTTAGTAGTAATATTGTGTCGTCCGAGCTAAACTAATGAGGAAATTGCTCTTCCCTAATCTTGCATTATGTATATTGATATTAAAAAGTCTGATATGTAGACTATTCTTTTCATATATTCATGTATGAAAGTCAGTTCGGAAGTAATGCACTTTGAGTTGTATGCTAAATAATAATATACAATCGTCATAAAAAACTGTCAATTAAAAATATAAGCATCGGTCAAGATGATAAGTCGTGTGAAATATTACAGAAAACGGTAGAACTTTGAAAATTTGTTGTGTTATGACAATGCACGAAATACCCGCGGGCGGTTTGCACCGCCATCTATAAAAGGGAGATAATAGCGATTATCTCAAATTGAAGCTTAGAGGCTATCTTCAGTGCGTGAGGTCGAAAAAAAATGCACTACTATTTTTTTCGAACAAAAAAAAAATGAATTGTCTACATGCCATCTGCACGAGGCGCGCATACGAATAAAGGTCTAGTCTGATGTTAAAAATGAGTTATTTAAACTGTTTTTCATGTATTTATAGTAGAAAGTGGTCGACCTATTTCATGCGTGTGATAAAAACAAAAAACTTTTTCATAAACTGCATGATTACATTACTGATAAAATATTGCATAAAGATTCAAAGAGAAAATAATTTTTTTAAGATAATTAGGTGCATTTAGTGCAGGCGATCTCCGCGCGGTTAAAACCTTCAAAGGCAGCCAAGCAAATATCGTTTTGAGATGCTTTATTTTTACAAGAAGGGATTCAAAATGAATCATAATCTATTGTATGTCGGTATATGAGGACATCTTTTTTTTTCCAGTTAAAGAGGTCATTATTTGGCGAATTTTCAAAAAGGGAGCACACAGAAACCTGCTTTGTGACACTGTTTTTTCGGCCATTCAAATTATATTAAAAGTAGCCATTAAAAGTTCAAGGCCATGCGTTAAATTCCTGAAGGTGAAAACGGAAAATCTATACTTGTAGGATGAAAGTACGGGAAAAGAGCTTTAATTAGAAAAAAAATCGTTAAAAATCGTCCCTTAGATAAAAAGTTCTCTGCGATTGACAATATAGCGAAAAATCACGAAAAAGGGGGCGCATTACTTGATTTCGAAAAATCCCCAAATTTTCATGATTTTTCGCTGTTTTCAATCGCAGAGAACTTTTTACCTCCACGACCATTATTAACGATCTTCTGTTCAAAATGAAGCTCTTTTCCTGTACTTTAATCATACAAGTGTGGATTTTCCGTTTGCACCTTCAGGAATTTAGTATGCCCTTGAACAAATGGCTACTTTTCATATAATTAGAATGGCCGAAAAAACAGTGTCACAAAGCAATTTTCTGTATGCTCCCTTTTTGAAAATTCGCCAAATAATGACCTCTCTAACTAGCGAAAATAAAAGGATTTCCTCATAGGCGGGAGAAATCGAAAATAGCGAAACATTGGATGGGTGCAACTGTATGGATATATCTTTGATTCGTTATTGTTTTTCTCGTCAACATTACACGTGCACGCGTGTGTATGCGTATCTGTGCGTATATGTGTTTGTGTGTGTGTGTGTGTGTAAAGCATTTTTTTAGCCGTACATACATCTGGTGCCACAAACCACAAATAAAAAAAGCATTTTTCAAAATGCTTATATTTGAATTATACATAAACATTTACATCTTCCCTTTTCGTAAATAGCGTACCTTCTGTAACAAAAATAAATCCTAACGATTCTTCGTTTTCTTGTCTCCCTTTCTTGTCTATTTTATGATGCTGCACTATATTGTTGCACGTATACATATAAGTGGTCATTCGGGTGATGCATCTGCACCGAAACTTCAACTCAATGATGCCACACTCTAATGCCCTACACGACTGGTACATATGTATTACGCAACAACTACTTATGTAGTTTTTAAGTAATTTATTTAACAATAAAAATACAGAATTAAGGTTGTTTGAGTAATCAGAAAATTAAAAAAATCAGTTATGCAAATTTCATCAACAGAAGTAGAGGTATGGGAGAGAAAAATGTATAAAAAATTCAGCGAAAAGTTTAATGAACGTATACTGTGAAATTAGAGGATTATACTGTTTTCCTGAAAAAATCGCTGGATGGTATTTTCATGGTGTTAAATATTTTTCCAAAAGAAAATTAACTGTTCCAAAAAAGTTTCAATAAGCTTTGTGAAAAAGAAACAAAGAAAATAATGGGATAGTAATAAAAAAAACTAAGAATAAAAACTTACTAAGGTTATGCTATTTCTTTATCTTCCCTATAATACCATCTCGACAATATTTACGTTCATCTACTAAAGATTTTTATAAATGTTTAACAATCTCTGTCTTAAAACTATGACAAGTTACTCTTCGAGCTATGGTTTTGAGCGTTAGTGCAAGTTTAACATCTTATTTTATTTTTCTGCAAAACTTTTTATTTTATTACATTAAAAAAAAGCAATTGAAGCAGTACGAGATCATGAAGTATTTATAGTAATTACGAAACCGTGCACATCGACTTTCGCTTACTGGACTTTCGTTTTGAACCATAATGCCGGAATGGAAGAAGCGATGGAGTCTTAGCCGGCATGCTGTTGTACTTGTGGTTGCACTTATTCATACCTGATAAAAAACGATTTTTTTAAAAGAGAGCTATATCTACATAATTTGTTGAAATAAGATATATTTTTTGTTATTACAGACCTTAAATATTATCACCTGTTTAATATATTATATATTGTAAACGAGAAAGTTATGCCAAACCTAAATGTATGGCTTAAAAAATATATATAAAGTTCCTTAATGCACAGTAAGCGCGGAGACGAGTTCATAAATTACCGTTTGAAAATAATTTTATTATTTTTGATGCTGTTAAGAGCATAATTATTTATTATTTCGTTTTTTAACTCTAACCAATGACGAATTAGAACAATTTTTGTTTTCCAATTATTAAACTTTTCGACACTCAATCGTTCGCTTCGACGTGCTAAGTGACTAGCGAGCATAATACAACATTTTTTACACACACGTCTATTCTCGTTTACTATTATGTATATATTAAGATAACATGCCCTTAAATCTGAAATGCGTTCCAAATAAAAAGTAGTAATGAACTTTAGACATTTGCAAATAATAAAATTAACGTATTTAATGGTATATTGAGGTGATAATTTCAAGGATAATTTACTAAGGTATAGGGGAAGGTCGTTCAGTACTAAACATCATAGCATTTTTATCCGTAATTTTTTGATAGAGTTGATCAGAATACGCAAATTTCTTCCTTGAATGGCCATCTAATTTAACAAAAATTTTTCGTGACCTAATCTTAACTCTGTAATTGTCTGACGAAATGTAAGTCACGATTTTGGATTTTTCTTTTGGAAAAGTAGGGTTTGGTGGATGTTCTTTGAAGTCGCACAAATTTTTATGTAGCAAATTGCCAAAAAATATGTACAAAAATAATCCGAGGTTGCCTATTCAAAAAATTAGTGCTAAACTCAGCTGAGGAACAAATGTATCTAAATACCCGTTTTTCGACATATTTTTTCCTATAACTTTGAAACGAAACCTTAAATCGAAAAAATTTACTCTAGATTTTTTGTTTATTTGACCATTTTCTATAAAGTCACGAGAATGGCAAATAGAAAAAATTGATTTTTGCATTAATAATATGCGAAAATAGTAAAAAAAAATCATATGTATATATTGAGATATTTTTAAGATAAGTAAAAATTGATAAATATTTATTAAATTTTCAGAAAAGATAGTTCAATGTAAGACAATTGTAGTGTAAAATTTTCGCAACGATCGGTTACTTAGTTTTTGATCAGCAGTATTGTTAACTTATTGTAATTTTTTTTTCAAAGAACAACCACCTCGAATGCTCTACCGCCTGGACTATAGAGTGAAGTTAGGGAGTAAATATGCAGTAATGCTTCAAGAGCATGTACTCAATTCCTGATGGCGCAGACGGAAAACCTATACTCGTATGATCAAAGTAGAGGAAAAGCGGTTCAATATGAAAAAAACATCATTAAATTGCTCCTTATTTGAAAATTCGCCAAATAAGGACCTCTCGATTTGGCGAAAATAAAAAGATTTCTTCATATAGCGGCAGAAGCGAAAAAGACTGAGTGTTTCGTACTTGATGCCGTTTGTCGAACTGAACGACTGTCCCCTAATATTATAAACAGTGACAATTTATAGTTCATACTTACTTAAAGCTCACAATTCGTAAAGTGCTCATTCTCCAAACGCTACATGCCAAGTCAAGTAAATAAAATACTTATATTATTTCAACTAACTATTATGTTGTTCTGATTATAGTTTATAGGTATTTTGCTTGCATTTGTTTTATTATTGAAAACTCGTCTCCATTTTCAAAAAGAGTAAATAAAGCAGGCAGCAGGTGGATGTCAAAAGTGCACAAAATTCAGGTGTGTAATAACGCTCGTACAAAACAACAACAAAAATAGTAAAAAAACAATACGTTACGCACAAACCATATTTAATAGGTTAGAATGAAAAGATCACTCGAGTCCGTTTATGTTGACTAATTAATAAACTTTATTAAAATAATAACAATCAGTTGTTTTTTTATCTAACGTTTCGCTGAAAACTATATAGAATCTTTTACAAAAAGACAGAGGAAGAAAGCAGGAAAATGTAAAATACCCGACTCTCAGCCATCGTGGTATGTTCCTTACAATAAAACAATCGTTTGGAATGCTTCTTGGTCATGTAAGAGTAGTGCCCGCACCTACGGCATTAGTAATATCATACAAATCGGGGATTAGATCTCCGTTACCCAGGGACAATTATTATTATTACCTATAGATTACAAAATTAATACGATATCATTTACAAATTTTCGCATTTCACAAATATCACAACAGTGTCAAATAAGCAGAGAAAACATATAACTCACCAAACAATTAATTCACATCAAATAAAAAGATATGAATTCCTAATTGTTTTGTCTAATTATAAATTTTGAAGAAGTTTTATCTCATCTAAAATTTTAATTTAAAGAAAGCAAGAGCATGCTACAGTCCTATTTTATCAACCTACCAACCTAAATTCAATTCCACTTTTCGGAGAAACGGCCGCACGGATTGAGTTTTCCCTTCAGGAATCGCATTCTGAGGGTCTAATAAAGAGGAGACAACTGCTTTTGCGTAATTTTTCGGAAAAAATCTAATCTTTTACTATAAATTCATTTTTGAATAAGAAGCCGTTGTTGCGGTTGCCATATTGGTTAATATGGAACTCAATAAAAATACCCGTTTGCTTATTTACATTTCAATACAATTAAATTTTTGGTAAAAAAATTTATGTGAAAGCGGTTGTCTCCCCTTTATTAGACCCTCAGAATGTGGTTCCTGAAGGAAAACTCAATCCGCCGTGCGGCCGTTTCTCCAAAAAGTGGAATTGAATTTAGGTTGGTAGGTCGCGATAAAACAGGACTGTAACATGTCCTTAAGGACATGTCGGAGCTACGCTGATTGGTTCAAGCTTACCTAACATCAAAAAGTTTTTAGATCATAAATAATAATCAAACACACTTGCTTATAGTATCAAAATTTAGTATTCCGCGGTTGCCCTTTTAATAATTTATATCAGCTTAGTCTTATATTTGTGTAATTACATATAATTTTTGCAAACAATGAGTGCTACAACGCAAGATGAAGGCAACGATGAAACTGAGAATCAGTAAGATGACCTTCACTTTTATATAGAATATTTAATAAAATAAAATTTTTTAGTGATTGAATCAACAAAAACTCTGTGTTCCGCGGTAACCTGCACAATAACAAAAAAATATCAATTTGATTTTTGATGATATGAAGTATATTATTGTAAGCAAACAATATGAACTACGTATCGAGGTTGGGTTGAAAGAAATTAGTATTTTATAAAAAAAATTACACAAAAGTATTTTTATTGAAAAGTTAAAAACAATTAATCACTAAAGAAATATTAAAAAATTTATCCTGGCCGAGATTAAAACCCGGGTCCTCAGCGTAGTAATCCGTTATCCTACTATCTGAGATATTTTTGCTTACAGAGAACTTGAGTTTTTATTTGATTTGTATCTTGAAATGTGCCGGATAACTTTCATTTTATTTTATCAAGTCATTTTGATCGTTTATCTTTTATAGAATGGGTATAGAGATATAAATTAGTAAATTACGACACTAGGCCAGAAAGTTGGATTTCCTGGCGTGCGTGAAATGACGCCCGAGGCGAAGCCAATATTCTGGCCGCGTGTCGTATACTATTTTTCTTTATCTCTGGCTGAAAGTACGTTCAATAATTAATAAAATAGCATTATTTTATAGCAGCGCGCCCTTCTGGTCACCTCGTCGGGTAGTGCGGCGCAGGCGGGTGGATGCCCGCCTGACTTTTGCAAAACCGAGTCGAAGCCGAGATTTTTGTTGGTCGGGGTGAGTATGAAAAACATTTGCAGAACGTATTGAAATTTTAAGAATACAAACAATTGTGTTCTCAAATATTACATCTTGTAAATAAAGAAAATCACTCATAAAACAAGAAAATTAAAAAAAAACATACGTATATATTACTTAGTTTTATATTATTTTTAATATATTGAACAATATAGTCATTATACTGTAATAGTCAATTGTTCTTATTTCATAACCTGCAAATACATCAAATAAGAAGTAAAAGCATAGTTGAATTTACTATCAACTATATTTTCTCGATCTCATTATCTTTTGCACGTGTTTTTAATGCCCACCCCGACCAACGATTCAATTGTGAGGTTATAAGCATAGGTTAGGTTGGCGGAACACATACGTTTTAGCGAGCGTCTCTATGCAGCGAGCCACAAAAATCTTGCAGCCAATCAGAGCTCGCGGCTAGTCCAACGAGCCACAAAAGTTGCTGCTTCTGAAATCAAGCCAGGAACAGCGTACTTTCGGCCGAGGGATAAAGAAAGAATAAATTAATAATATTCATACACAATCTGCATGTCAATGAAAAAAAAAAAGAAAAAAGGATTGACCGCTTATACGTGGTATATGAGCTAATCGCATTTCCTACCAACGTGAGGATAATTTTTTTAATTATCAATAACAACTTTTTTTAATATTAATTACGCAACTAATCACATGACTACTGATTCAATCAAGCGATCACGTGAGTGCTTTCGTAAGTTTTTTCAGTACGGTTCAGTACTTCAATACGTCTAGCGGGCGTGCTTATTTTCATTCAGTAATAATTTTCACGGAGGCTATTTTTTCGCGTTAGCGTCAAATAATAGCGCGAAGTTTGAAAGAGGGAAAATATAAATCACAAATGTCACATGTTTGCTATGAAAAACATGAAAATCCTTGTGTATTGTTATATGTATAACATAGAGTCAATGTTTGTCAGTCATGTCAATTTTGCCTATAATCTAATAAAGCATTGATTAAACGTGCATATTTTATTAATTTCAACTGTGACAAATTTACTTTTTATCTATTATCTAAAGACGAGAAATTTGCGTTATTCAATAAGTCTTTCAAACTATTTCGAGAATAATGAGCCTATTAATAAATGTTATGTTACCAAATATTTCTACTAGATTATTTGAATGATTATAAAATATGAGATAAAAACTTTGTATACATATTTATGCGGTCTTTAAAAGGTTATTTTAAATAACACTGCCTATACAAAAGCAATTTATGAATGGTAGTGTATAATTATTATTATCATATAATAATAATAATAATAATAATAAGAATAATAATAATGTCAATATTAGTAATAAAAACAATAATAATTATTAAACAAAGATATCGTACAACAAAGTAATCATGTATAAAATAGACTATAAGTATGTTTAAAGCAATCTGCAAATTGTATATCCCTGGGTATTATAAAATAAAGGATAGAATTAGTAGATTAAAAAATAAAATAATACAATTTGTCAATAAAAAAAAGTAAAAAAAAAAAACATAACATGATTCTCGCCATACAGTCTCTGTGACACAAGCTCGATTGACGATGCACATTATATACATACAGCGTATCATATTAAATGTTTGCTCGATTCTCATCAATTAGGTTTTATCTGTTCATTTTCACTCTTTATGGCACAGTAACAATCGCCAACAGCAGCACTAGAAAGAAGACAAGCAAGAGGCAAAATTGCGCCGTTATGTGATTAGTAATGTAACAGATGTATATTGCGGTTAGTCGAGACATATGTGAGGCATTGCACACCATACTAACGCGTTGTTCACAAGACCTTATCTCACCTTCCCAGTTACTGATGCTGTCATCACCGGTAAAGCTTGTACGACGATCACTAGCAATGACTGCATTTCCACTGTCGTTGTTGGGTGTACTTTCCTTCCAATCACCGCTAAGTTTAGCCAGCTGTACATTCCGGAAAAACAAGTTGTCGTCCACTTGGTCTTTATTCGCATCGTTCTCTCTCAACCTGTACACTTCACTTTGTTTCTCTTTTACTTTCATCGCACTTTCATGCTTATCAACATCATCACGAGCGAATAAATCACAAATTTCTTTGGTCATTTCTTTGAAGCTTTTGTCATCTATGACAATATTTTTATTTTTACCGTCCTTTTTCTTATTGTCCTCGTCAGAACATGAACTATTAATAGGGTTCGAATCTTCTCTAAGGCTTTTAAGATTGTTGAGTATCATTGATATCTGTCGCTTTATGGGCAATTCTATTTGTGCGTTGCAATCAGAATTGACGGTGTCTACACTATCCTCTGTTGTTTGCTCGATGTTTGATTTAGGAGAGTTTTTAATAACTAACGTATCGTCGATTGTCGATTTTTTAATATTAGATACACTGGATTTTTGATTGATAACAATAAAATCACTTGATGGAATAGAAGAAAGAGTAATAATAGCAGATTCGTCACATGTAGAAATACCATCAATGCCCTTAGTAAGCTGTACCAGGTTCTCTAAATCTTGACAAAGTTTTTTGTAAACAGATATTTCTTGCTCTGTAAAAGGTTCAGCCGAACGAGCTGGTGACGGTAGTAGTGGTGCACTGCAGTTTGAAGACAAGTAGCTGCCACTGTAATTGTAAATAGTCATGTATTTTTCTTACATCAATCGCAATACTCGAAAAGATCAATGTTGAATCAATGCTGATTTCAATAATGATTTCAGTCTGAAATCTGCGTTGATTCCATCCTGATTCAATGCTGAATACATGTTGAATCAACGTTGATTTTGTCCGAAAATGCAACGTGGATTCACCGTTGAATTCATACTGAATTCAGGATGAAATCAGCGTACACTCGGTACTGATATTTGACTGACATCACTCTGAAATCAATACTGAATATATCTCGTCGATCTTTTTTTACAGTTATTTTAACCTTATATTCATTATTGATTTCAGACTGATATCAGTTAAATATCATTACCGAATGCACGCTGATTTCATCCTGAATTCAGTATGAATTCAACGGTGAATCCACGTTGCGTTTTCGAACGAAATCAACGTTGATTCAAAATGTATTCAGCATTGAATCAGAATGAAATCAACGCAGATTTCAGATTAAAATCAATATTGAGATCAGCATTGATTCAACATTAATATTTTCGACCGGATTTTATTTTTATATTCTTCTTAAACTGTTTAAAAAATATTGTAAACAATTGTATAAACTCAAAAAGAAACTACAGAAAGCAAAAAACAAAAACTCCCAGTATAGGATATTAAATTTTTTTCGAATAGGTTTGGTATCCTTGAAAATACGTGCATAAAATCGTCGTTTTGCGCATTAATGGGTTATGGTTTATCCGTCCCCTATTAATTTAACTGAACTAGCATGATTTAAGGCTTTTATTATATAAAAGCTATTGAATAATTAAACATGTGTAATTGAATACTTGTAACTCACCCATCTCCTTGTGCAAGTGTTAATCTATCCTGTGGCAAAATTCTCTCGTCCGATGATTCGCCACAAGATCCGTCACTTAGATCTACGTCTGAGCGATTAGTCGCCTGGCTTTGACAAGTTCGTTGCTCTTCTTCCATACTCTTGTTTCTATTGACGTCCAAACTGTTCCACGTATTTTTCTGCCAATTGGGACACATGAGCTCGGGATCGCTCGTTCTTCTACTAATGCACTTGACTGGTATATCATTGAAGAAGTCATCAAAAATGGAGTCATCTGCGATGCTTGTCTGTTTTCTGCTATCCAAATACAGCGGCTTATTAATCAGACCGTATAGGTTTGCGGACAACGATCTGACAGCCCGCTTTTTCTTTAAGCCAAAAGAGAGCGGTGAGTTACAATTACTACCGCCAGTAATACTGCCATGAAGAAGCGAGGGGCTGGGTTGTCGACTGCTACCAGACGGCTGAGCATCTTTACGCAAATTACGAAAGGCCAGATCGTCAGTCACGAGATCTGGTTCACAGCTCGGAATATATGGAGAGCGCGAACGCTCGGATTTTGCAGGATTTGAATGCAAATAGTCTGACTCGGTGGCTGAGGTGATGGGGCCCAAGGGTATTCCGAACGGCGGTTGTGGCTCTACTACCTATTATGAAATAAAACATTATGTTCAAGCCATGCCGATAAAAAATTTAATTTTTATGAAATTAATCAAAATCAAGAATTGAGAATAATATGTTTAGTATTAGCTTTTAACATTTTATATACACAACAATTTTCAAGAACGCACGTTATTCTTGTACCCATTACCTTAAGAGTATTATTAGCATATTGCATGCTTCGAAAGACGACGTCATCCAGTGCGACGTCAGGCTCTTTTCTGCGAGATTTTCTTTTGGGATCAAAATAACGCATTTTTCGACGAGACGGTATAGGTGATGTCATTAAATAACTAATACTAGATAAGGACGACTGACCGTCCGTGGAAGGAGCTCTCTCTTTGGGATGCATCCGTCTATAAGCCATGTCGTCTTTCAGTCTATCAGGCATTTCGGACTCTTCCCTGTGGTTGCCCTGTATTATGAAAATAAACACATATAATATTAGTAAATAAGTACCAGATGTTGATTAAAATTGAAGTCAAGTACTAAAAATATCACTCTCAAACTTTGAAAATATGAATTGCGTATAAGTATTTTATCTGTTTTATTTTTTATAGAACGCGGAAATTCGTATAGTTAATGTTAGTCTGATTATATCGCCGGCTGAGAGAAACAACCGCCTAACTCAAAACCCGGCTAAGAAACCACCTAACTAAGGAGCTGTTTTTTTCTTAAATTTTGTAGTGGTAGCCCTGTAAGATTTTGAACTTCATACGTTTTCTGCAAAATCTACGCGGTTAAAAAATTCGTAACAAATTGGAGTGACTCTTAGTTATTAGTTGTTTTGTATGATATGATTCTAGTCATGATGAAAAAGAGATGTATGGACAGATATCCAAATAAACAAGTTCGTCTCACCAAAGATTGATCAGCCCATGTCTGTCTCTTAAAAGCTGAATCTTCGTTGCCGTGAGGATCCGGGCTGACTGTAAATCCTTTGTAATGAAATTCCTCCATTGTTCGTTTCTCAGCCCTCTCCAGCAACTCCTCGTCGCCGAGCTGCAAACTATTGTATATAGCCTCTAATTCGCACAGCGCCTCCTCTAAATTTTTCGAACTTCGCCTTTCGATTGGTTGGTTTACAACTGTATCCACTAGCTTTTTATGAGGCACGTAGTTCGGATTATGGTAGTCCTGCGGTGACGACGGCTGGCTTCGATATTTAGATTGGTTTAAATCCAAGAGTGGAGATTGATTTCTTTCGATCAAAGATGTTACTCCAACGGCCGTCTAACAAATAATTAAATTTTTTGTTTGTTAATGCAGCTATGTCAAGAAGAATTATGGGAGTCATTTTAATGTGAACAAAGAAAAGCAAAGTATATACCATATTGAGGGACTCTCTCAACGGGCTTCTGGGCGGACTAGGTGGTAGTATACATTCATGACTGGTTGAATTATGATTGATATTCCGAGCTCCAGAAGTATGTTTTGAGAGGCTTGTGTCCGCATAGAATCCAGCGTTCGTGAAATTAGTCTCCGAAGGTGGCCTCTGCACGTACCTCAACATCTGCTGATATTTATCCATCGGGGTTCCATTAATAAGTACGCGAGACGTGTGATCTCTCGAGGGTGGCTTTGGCGGCATTAGACTGGACGAAAGAGTTACTTCATTGTCGAAAGTGTGACTGCTATCGGGATGAACCTGAGATTTGAGAGTGCTGATGCGGTGATGGTGCTGGGTTGGGTAGATTTTACGGCCTTTTTGCTGCTGCTGCTGCTGCTGCTCATGATGATGATGATGATGATTGGCGGCCACGTGACGATCAAACTCGGAGAAGTACTGAAATGTCTGCTGGACCAGAGGATTGACGCTAATATCCGATTGTGGTGAGTGTAGGTTCTCCGTGGGTGGATCATTCACAGGGCAGATTTCTTCGCTGTCGAGAGCTTCAGTTTCATTATAGCAACAGCATTTGAATGAGTTATGAAAAGCGGAGTACAAGAATATAATGAATGTATACTCACTGGTGGTTCGACTCCTGGGGACTTGGTCAATCGGCCGGAAAACATCTGTCTTAGTGGCGCGTTCCTTCAATAAGAGCCTATGATCAGCGGCAATTGAATGCGATTTGACGGAAGCGTTGCCAGCTCCATTACACATTCTCTTGAGATACCTCTCAGTCCTCGAGGCTCTGGAACGTCGTTTGCTGCTACTGTTCTCGGCTTTTGGTCGGAGTCCACTGCCGAAAGGTTCCTCGGTGCTGGTATCGTCCATGCTGCTGTCGCTGACGCAAAGTTGGTCACGCTTAGCCTCGACGCGAGCCTTGACCTTGTCCTTGTGTAGCCGTCTGATACCGCCGCCCTCGAGCGAGCCGTCGCTGCTGCGCGAGTAGGCAGAATTGTTGGCCAATCGCGTCTCGAGCGCATCCAAGCTCTGGCTCTGGCTCATGTTGGCATTTAGCAGATCCTGGTTGCTCGCGGGCTCATCGTCATCGTTCTTATTGTTGTTGTTATTGCGGTGGATACCCGCTGCTGAGTAATCGATGCCTTCTCGACTCTTGAAAGCATAACCAGACAATCTTGAGACGTTGCCTTTTTTCGAGACAGAATTGACGGTGCTTTAATTATGGAACTCGATTTGAGTGCTTGAAGTGAGCTTAAGGAAGAACTCCACTAATTTACAAGTTTTTTCCCCATTGCTCCACACATATTAAGATTTTGGGACCTTAATTGTAGTGATAAAAGAAGGTTACGTCATTTGCAACCTTTTTCATTTATTCAAACGCAAATTATTACATAATTATAACTATTAATTATTATGGAAAATCAAGGTTTTTGCAAAATTTCCATGCGCTACTCCGTTCGACTGCATTAATTCAAAAAATTTGGACATACATTTTGACCCGTACTCAACAGAAGTTAAAATTTGTTGTTAACTCTCATTGTTCATCTTTAATAAACCAAGAATTTAATAAAGTAAATTATATATAAAAAGATACATTGAACCTATTTTATAAGGTTCAATGAAAGTATAAAGACACAGTATTGAGTTTACTCTATTTTCGATTTTTTTATTAAAAATCAGTGGAGTTCACCCTTAATTTTTATGCTGAATTACCTCTGGATCTCGGTCGGTCTCTCTCGAAGAGCTCCTCTAACGAGGAGGATGAAGTATGGGCGTCAAGTATTGAGGAGACTTTTTTGAAGAAACCATCGATGGACCACTTTTTTGAGCTTCGCTTGTCCTGCGCCGGTAAACAGGCTATCGGACTGACAGTGTTGGTTACTCTACGTGTAGGAGGCAACAAACTGTTTTCTTTGACTCCTGCTACTGGTGCTGCTGATTTGCCCTTTTTCCGCCTGCACTTGTCCATCTATAAGACTGCAGATGATGTCGAGCGATCGACGGCAAGCGGAGCCTCATCGGGCGAATCTGCTAGGAAGAAAAAATAATCGTTACCGCAGTTTCGGAAAAGAAGAACGAGTAGATAGTGTGATTGTAATAGAGAATAAAACCGGCAACGAATCTACGCACTCGTCTATACTCTCTCGTGGATATATCGCGTAGCTTGTATAGGTATATGTACAAGTCAAAAGCAGGTGACGGCTCAGGTTCATACGCAGGCATGCGTGCACTCTGTAATGCAAATACACCTGCGGACACTCGGGTTTCATCCTCCTCGTCCTTATGTTGCCGCATATGATACTACCGCTGGCAGCTTAAGCTTAACTGTCATACTAAACAGGGGAGCCACCGACAACGTCGTATCATTGATATACTTTCACCCCATGATGTTTAGAGCTGCAAAGCGATTAAGGGGTCAAGCCTGGGTTAAATCCTTTAAAAAAACAAAAAAATATTCGATCGACTAAATTTTTTTTTTTTTTTTTTGTAATTTAAAATATTTGACTCTTTAATGGAATGTCGGATCTAAAAACACTGTTTCTATAATGTATAACTTTTTAAATAAAGCTTGTAATGAAATCCAAGAGCAGAGCACTGTATTGTTAAGTTCAATGAATAATTCTACCAAAATAAAATGTTAATTGGATGTTCAGTTTTTTTTAGGATGAGAAATACGAAATATCCGTGACGGATTTGCGAAGCTCTAGCTCGGACATCCTCTTAAGAAGATTCAGTAGTCGGACAAAGTAGTAGAGAATTCAATGAAACTAAGAGAATCTGTTTATCTAGTGAATTCGAAACCATCCTGATTTTTCCCAATATTTTTTACTAACCAAATTTTGATAATATTTAACTTCAAAGTTTGAAGGTTATACACGGACTCTTATGGGACTCGGCAACAACCAGGCGATTGACATAGAGTGCGATGTTGTAAAAATAGCAGAGAAATGAATTAAAAAACCATAGAACTTATTGTTTAGAACCTTAAGAAACTGCATGTAAAATTTCAGCATGGGTTACAGCATGAATTTCTAAGTAATTTAGTCTAACGCAAACAAAACGTCAAGCTTGTTGACTTGTGGGAGGAGGTGCGCGGTGCAGGGGGGCGCCCCTCTCCAAATCTCGCCAGAAGACTCCGTTGTACCTCCTTAAGAAAAGTACGGTATGTAACAGAGGTGGAAGTGGCTTTTAAAGAATGAAAAGATCAGTAAATTTTACAAAAAAAGTAATAGTTATAACTGTAGTGACAAATGCTCCTTTGAGAAGTTTTACATTAATCAAAATAGGCAAAAAATGCTTTTGACCCACTGTAACTCGAAAAATATTGATCAAAAATATCTGAAAAAATTCAGGGTGACTCGTCGGATACTTATAGAATAAAGTTCCAAAGTTATATCTATATTCATTTTTTAGCTATATGTATGTATGTGTGTGTGTGCGTGTGCGTGTATGTATATATGTGTGTGTGTGTGTGTGTATGAGAATGTGTATGCGCGCGCGTGTGTGTGCGTGTATGCGTGTTACACTTTGTTATATTGCTCAGTCACGTAAATATGAGATTGATCGATCTGCTCTCGGGCTCACTTGTGCACTTCAATTTTAGTATGTGTAGGTATACCTATACGAATGATGAAGCTAATACACTCACGTTATATAAGACAGCGTTGACGAGCTGCAGTTGGATACTTAAAGATGGAAGGAAAAAAGCATTACTCGCCCAAACAAGAACAAGACAACTGAACTCACTGATTAGTTGATGGGAGAGATGCACAGTCGTACAGTGGCTATAGCTATATGTATAGGTACTCAGAATCGAGGAGGCGCCCTTACCCGAATCGTGGTCCGTGCAGCTCTCTTACCTGCAGCAGCAAACTCGCCCGAGCAGGGTTCCCAACATCTCGACTGCTTGTTTATCGTATCGCCGATATGCACGCAGATGATAGAAATTAAGAATAACGAGGACGACTGCGCTGTTGACTACGTGACTAGTTCTCGCAACGACGGCAACAAGGATCCATATACTCGGGCGCAGGCAGACGGCTACTAGTGCACTAGTACTGCTGCTACTGCAGCTGATGATGCTGCGAGTCTGCGACGACGGCGCATGAAATGCATCCATTGTTGATGATTGGAGACTAGCTCACGGACTTCAAAAGACGAGATTGCTCAGTGCGCAAGCGCGCGCTCTGCCGATCAGTATGGAATCCTGTCTATCCTCAATCCTATCAGCTCTGTCGCAGATAAAGCGCGCCCAGCGGAGGCCGGATGAGGAGAGGGAGGTATAAGGGGCACCACCGAAACTCAAACTTAAACTCATCATAATTCATAATGATATATTACAAATTGTTGTTGTTGATATTTTGAATTTTCTTTCTTTATACTGTTTTCTAATCGATTTTTTTACGGTCTCGACACAGCGATTGATGGTAAATTTTTACGAGTTATTCAAAGATCAAAGCACGAAATTGTAAATAAAATTTATGAATTAGGATTTTTTTTGCAGATGCATGCGTGAGAAGCAGAAGCATGGAGGGCGATGGGCGAACTTCCCTAATTTTATATCATTTGCATAACAAACCAGTGGTGGAGGACTGGAGGGGGGGAGACCATCAGCTGATCCTCTTCGAAGTGTGAATTATGTGAAGACGAATAAAAACCAACAATCTTTTATACCTGATTACCTGCATAAACGGCAAAGTCGAATTCTGCTAGAGAAATCACCAATCAGTCTACCGGTTTAGGTATATTTTGCGAATGAAAGAGTATTTCTTCGAACACATAGGTATTTAAAGATTCCCGCGTCTCCATCGAGGCATTGAGTATGTAAAATCATGGTAAAATCGCGGCAATTTTGTGGTCACTTCCGAGGGAAAGAGCTGGTCTGCACATTAACATTCTGCTCTCTTAGGTTATGTTGTGCAGTGTTGATTTGCGGATAGTAATGTTTTTATTGGCGAACTGAGCGTTAAATTAAGTGCAATATTGTTAATATGTCCGATAAAAGTGATCAGGAGCATGAGAAGAAAAAGAAAACGTTCACCAGAAGAGTGACGATGCCAAATGACGCGGTAGGTTATACACTTTGTTAAGTACTGAATGATTCTTGTTCAGGTTTTCAATGGTTACTTTTATTTATAGCATAATTCATCATACGTTGATGACAAGAACTGCCTTAGAATATCTGTACTCAACAAGACACCACGTGTATCTGGTGAATTTAAAAGTGATCAGGAGTATGAGAGGAAAAAGGAAATGTTCACCAGAAGAGTGACGATGTCGCCAAATGACACAGTAGGTTATACACTTTGTTACTGAATGATTCTTGTTTCGGTTTTCAATGGTTACTTTTATTTGTAGCAAAATTCATCATACGTTGATGACATCAACAACTGCCTCAGAATATCTATACTCAACAAGGCATCGCGTGTATCTGGTGAATTTAATAAGGTTACCCTTGGCCCAGATGCAGATCATAAAAATGGTCTCGATTCCAATAACATCAGTGCAGACGAATCAAAGACCAAGAAACCAGTTAATGGAACTCTATCTCCCAGAAGCAATATTACCTTTTCGATCAAGAAAATACTTCTGGAGAATGAAGTACAACGGCGTGAAAAAGTCAAAGTATGTAGGTCACGAATCACAAAATATTTCACAACGATATGAAACACAAATAATCTTTAATTTTACAGAAAGCTGTTGAGAAAAAGAAACAAGAAATGGAAAGATCTCAGAGAGAAATTCAAGAAGAATTATCTGATTTACTTTCCAAACTGAGTGTTCAGCGTGAAAAAGAAACAGCAGAGAAATTGGCTCAGTTGGAAGCTGAAGAAGAACAAATTGCACAACAGCAAGAGATGGACAGAAAAAAAGAGATTCAAAGAAAAAAGCAAGTGGAAAATGAAGAAATCTTGAAAAAAATTGCCCCTTTCCGAGAAAATTTCAATGCCAAATGCAAAGAAATTGCCAATGTTTCACTAGCTTGTCGAGACAAGCACTCTGCCGCTACTCTATTAGGAATACATTCAAACAAGCTCAGCCAGCTGAGTCAACAAATGGAAGCCATAAATTTAAAAGCTAGAGTAAGATATTTTTTAGTAAAATATTTTTAATGGTACCATTTATTTATTTATTCGTTTGTTTGTTTGTTTGTTCTTTTAATCCACAGAATGTTGATCTTACTCCAGCAGACATCAAAATGGCTGAGATAATTGCACAATGCAGTGGAGAAGTTCATCAATTATTTAAATCCGATATTGGTAAAGAAATATTTGAAAGGTGGTTTGGAATAAAAATTAACGAATTATATAACCATATTTTTTTTTCTTAGCTCAAATTGAAGCTTTGTATGATCAAGAAATAGCTCGACGAGAGCAAGAAATGAAGCAAGCACAATTTGCAGCACAGCAAGAAGCCTTGAAGATAAAACAGATGCAGGAAATGCAGAATTCTGAGATGCAGAAATGCAGAAATACAAAAGTGCCTGAGCTGCCAGCACCTACTCAACAAGAAATCAGATATGAACAGCAACAACAACTACAACAGCAACAACATCAGCAACAGCAGCAACAACAACAGCAGCAACAGCAACTCCAACAGCAGCAACCACACCAGTCTGTTATTCAAAATCAGCAAGCAACAGAAGTAGATAGCTCGAAAGCAGAATTACAAGCTCCACAAAATACAAATGCTCCAGCATCATCAGCTGCACCTACTAATCAAGTTCCTACAGGTAATAGTTTGATCATAAATTTGTTTAAAGTCGTAACTATTGTAGTTTTATCATTTGTCTCAATTTAAATTTCAGTAAAACGCGCTGAAGTAACACCCGATCAGTATCCTGATAGTGAATCTTTACAAATCTATGTTAATAGCATACAGTTTTTACAAAATTATACAACAAAGTATCAAACATTTGCAAAATCTGATTCGGTGAAAAAACTCAGATTTGAATTGCAAAAAACCTTGAACATTACTATTAATTCTATATCTCTTATAAGTCGAGATCAATTAATTGATAAGTATAATAAGTTGAGAACATTTTTATCGGGAAAGGGGAGCATCAACATTCTGCAGGATCAACAAATTGAATGTTATACGAAAAATCTTTTAGCTCAGAAAATTGTAGTAAGTACATCACTAACTTAACAAAATATTTACTTTGATAGCATATTAAATACTCATTTCATTATAGGATCAAGGGGACACAAGTAAATGGGATATAGCGTTTCCATTCGCAGCAATTGCTGTTGCGCTGTGGAATGATTTCCCGGATTTCGGTGAAATCCTGTTGGCAAGATTTCGGATAAAAAGCCCATTTTTGGTTCCTGTCTTCCTGATGCAGAGAAACGATCAATCAGAAGATGACTATTACAAGATGCTTGGTTGTAAATATAACGAGAACGGTACGCCCGAGAAGCCTGATCAATTTTTGAAGAGGCTAGGAGGAACAATGTATTTGTATGCTTCCATAATAGTGACCAAACAAAGACAAGGCATTAATAAACCTCATCCCCATGGACTTGGAAATGCCTGGAGATGGTTGGCCGCGACAATAAATATAGGTAATTTTAATTTAAAAAAGCACAAGAAGTTATTGAATTCTTTCGACGCCAAACATTGAATTTGTAATTTTCAGAACCAAGATGTGATATAGCCGATATTTGTGCCACTTTAATATACGTCATGCTCGAGGTTACTGGTCACGAGTTGTGGCAAACATACCCGAATCAGTTTCCGAAGATGTTAGCGATGCTTTATAAAGTATACTTTGTGAAGCTCAAGAGCTTTGATCCAGTTGTCAGTGCTCCAATCAGTAGACTTGGAGAATTTTTAGCCAAAGCTATTCAGACTGGTTCTATTCCGGCACCGAAAAAGCAGATACCTGCTAATTTCTGGTAGTAAGTGACACGCGATAAGTTAAGTATCAGGAAATAATAAAATTAATGTACATAGTGGGAAAAAATTGATCCAAACGAAGTAGATTGTATAATTATGTAAAAATTCGTGACAAACCATTAAGTCAATGAGCAATTAACGATATCAGTGACTCGTATCGAGTGTTGTATTTTATTATATTATGTAAAAAATGAATGATATTGCGCGGTTAGCTATTTGTAATTGAGAATTAAAGTCGTGATCAAGAGCATGGAAACTTAATGATGGTGAGTTAGTTTTTGGTGGATAAAAGTACACTGTCTGGTGACAGTAACAAGTTTTTTTATTTATTATATAGATTGAATAAGAATTATAAAATTAGTTATTTCCTTATATAATGAAATTGTTATACAATGACTTTTTCTGATCATATAGATCTTATCACAAAATTATACAAAAATATATGAATCTTATTTTATTAAAAGTGAAAGACATCAGTAGTAAGGAGCGCTAGTTGCTACAGATTTCATTTCTTGGACATCGTAGAGACTCATACTGTACTCGGCGAAACCCAAAACACCGTACGGCGCGAATTTCTCCATCCATTCTGTATCGTGGCGTATTTTAATCAAGTACTCTTTTATCTTATTAACTACGTCAGCTGAAAATTGATTCGAAAAGTAATGGTTAATTAGTAAATTTCGATCTTTAGTTTTAGTCAAAATGAATTTGTACAAATTTGATGGAATAAATGATATTGCGCTAAATTCTTACTCGACATGTTCTTATTTACTAAGATCGGGTACGGAGGCAGTGGACCCAAGCTGCTTAGAATGTGGAGAGAATAGACTCCTGGAAGTGATTTTCTGTGGTACTTGATCACCGGGGATTCGAGTATGCAGACTTCAACCTGTTTTCCGGCAACCATCTGCAGGGCCGACATTTGTGAGTTCGCATCTGAAATGTAAACGATAATCATTTTTCACTAGAATCTCTAATAAGCTTCTTTCTAAACGAAGAAATCGCAAAATAACCCAGAGTATTTCCAAAGAAGGCTGGCCCTTCGCCCTTTGCTCGCAAGTGATTGAACAGCAGTGTGGCTACTCCGGCTGTTCTCCTTCTGTCAGGCAGTGCACATCTGTGACCTCTGAGATCCATTATATTCTACAAAGTAAATGACACTTGAATATTTCGTCTGCGGTATGAAGATTTGATTCTAAGGGAAATTTTACGTACTTCAACGTGCGGCGCTCGATCCGTGGCAACGACGACGTCGGCGTAAACAGCGGGTGAGAAATTTTTGTTGAGATGGTGCTCAAAAACAAAGCTCACGGGCAGCAAGTTTCCCTCTTCCCATTCTTTGCCGGCTGGCAATATCGCTGAATACAAAAGAAATTTATATTTCGAGCTAAAATGAAGTTTGCCACTATAAAATATTAAACTACTAAATAGACCTCGACCTTTAATTTTAATCAATGGCTTAAAAAAAAGTGCAATTAAATGCCAACATAATAATTTTATTGGAGGAAAGAAGCTCGAGTGAATTACCGATATCCGTGACATCCTTGGCAACTGGTCGATCGGTTCTGGACTCGTGTAAAAGTACCACCGGTCTATCGGTTGCAGCTTCAATAGCTTCTGCGAGGACCTCGAACAAAGTGATCGGCAACGATGGTACCAGGTGCGTTGCCAGGACAATCGGACGACCGGTCAAGACGGGAGCAGGTAGTGGAGGTTTTGTCCGGGGCACAGCTGTACCTTCTGGATTGTACGATATCTGAAAATTGAAAAAAAACAAAGGTGAGCAAAATCGGCAATTTTTCCAAGAAATTTTATGTTATATTATAATTTACGCTTTATTATAATAGTAGTAAAACTAGTTATTCTTACGTCGGGCTGCTGCTCGATAATCGGGATTTTTTTGGACTTTTCGGGTGACGCAACCTTATCGGTAACCTTTTCCTTAACATCGCTGATCGCATTGTTGTTGTTGTTGGTCTCGGCAATTTTGCTTACCGATTTAGAAGCCGTCGCTACTTTTTTACCGTCGTCGGCCGCAATTGTCTTCGGCTCCGTGACAATTTTTTTCGGCAGTGCGCAGCACGGCTTGCTACTGCTCGTAGTCTGCTGCTTCTTATCCATAGTTCTATATTTGTGGATCACTTGCTCTCCGCGTGCAGTCGATGCCGATCTGATGCTTCTTGTTTATGACGCAGACCTATAAAAGCGCACTATCTTTGACCGCAAAAACTATATTTCAATTGATTGGATATGTTTAATGAGACAGGAGTAATTTGATTTGAAAGTTCATTATAAAATTACAGTTTCTACATGCGTGTGATTTTGAATATTTTTGTGAAATTGTATTTTAACAAAAATTAAAATATGCTGTATTATTGAATTATTTTGCCCAACTTTGATATTCAATTAAAATATCGATTCTTTAATAGTTTCCCTAGTGGAAAAGTAAAATATTCCGAACTGTGCCGAAAATTAACCTTTAAAAACTATTTTGGCGCGCACAAATACTTTTCTGACACACATACCAAAACTTCAGAAATTTTTGTACCCAAATTTGTCTTCAAATTTGCCAAGAGGTGCCCATTTGTTTAAAGAATGTTACAAACGTGCGAAATCTTATATTATCGGCAGTTATACTTGGCACCTTTTGCTCTTGCTAAAAATTTGACAGAATTAATTTTGAAAATAATATGATAGTATATCAAAAGTGGTATTTATAGAAAGACATGTTTACATAACATTCTGATAATGCTATAAATTAAATCTAATAATAAATATGAGCTAAGTTGCATATTTTAGACAGACGAAAACAGTACTTATTTTTTATCTATAAACAGACAAGCGTAAATGCGCATGGCAACAAGCAATTGTATGATCTTTAGAAAGAAATTGCTAATTATAAACTAACAATATCAACTCAATTCGTAATTCAAACAATTTACGAATTCGCCATTGTAATGTCAACAAAAAATTGAATATATTTTCGTTATGACTTAATAAATTGAAACTCGGTAGATACAAAGGCATTACTAGAAAAATAAACAAATATACAGCATCCAAAACGAAGATTAAAAATAAATCAACGACATCTTCGAAAACTACATTCTAACCTCGCACTACAACCATCTGATGCACTCAGGTGCATCATCTCCACAGCTAAAACTCTCAACTCATCGCAGTATCAAAACAACGCCCTTATCTACTATTATACTCACTCTGTAATTCGCAGCAGTCCGCTGTCAAGTATAGGTAAAAGCCTAAACGAGTCAGCTACAAAAGCAATCAGTATAGCCACAACAATTCCCGAGCTCAGAAGACACACAAGTAACACACCGGTTCTCGCCGGTCGACTGTACTGGACGCCACAGCTGGAACTGCCGTTATTAGCTATACACATACATATGGCGGTGTGTATATATATGTACAAGTTGTGCAGAGGCGCTTCTTCGCCCGAGAGGTGACAGACTGGAGCCTGCTCTCGATGAGAATATGGAAGCGTGTTCTCGTCTTCCTTTTTTTTTAATCGGATCGCCGTACAAACATACACTCGGCGAACGCGTGACGGGGACGTGGGAAGCGACGATGTCCGCTTGGTCTGATACTTACTTATACGCTTTGCCGATACTGCTAATCGTGTGCAAGTGGTATATAATAATGAGGTGATATTTTGTCGGGGATAGATAGTGCATATAATTTAACGTGATTATTATGAGTTATGATTGTTGTTTACTGTACTAGTGCAAATTTATTATGGAAATCGGTTATGGAAATCGGTATAAAGAAAAGATCGACTTTTAAGGGAAAATAATGGTATGGATTTTATTGGTGAGATGGATCAATGGAAATGTTTAAATTAATAAATAACTGTTATATTCGTCGTAGGATAAATAAAGTTTAGTTCGAGATAACGATTCAGACGTTTCCAAACTTTTCCGTGGCTGGAGAAAGAGGCTCGGAATCCTTCATTTACAGTTGTCGATAAGGCAGATCTTCGATACATGTATACTTGTTTTGCATTTATATTATTTGAAGCTTCATTATATTCAATTATGCCTCATGATTGATAAGAAGATGAGATAATCGAATTCGTTTTTATATTTAAAGCGTATCAATGCCAAACAGAGATTTTGATATTATTCCGGAGCGACGATCAAATAAATTGAATATTTTTTTAAAAATTGATCTAATATAGTTCTATAACACATCATAGTGATACAATCCTATATAATTTTTAAAATTTTTCATCGCGATCCGCAACTAATTCTATAATAAAACAATAAACAAACTACAATACATTGTACGTAATCTAAAATATAATACAAATTCCAACAATAAATCAACAAATTGCACATTACATAACTCACGCATGACAAAAATACAGCGAAGCCGAAAAAAAACTCATCGAATCCGCACTATGAAATCACACATTCAAAATAAAATCTCTCTACTGACGCACATCACGCGCATAAAGCGAACCTCGCTCAGTTACCTATAAAAAATCTCTCCATTAAACACTCCAAACTCCTCACACCTATGTATACACACCACTCCAAAAAATCTTTCTTCCAACATCCTCCATCTCGTAGACCATCGAGTTTTGCAAACGGACGAAAGTCCCACCGACCCGTCAACCCCACAAGTCCTTGGCCTTTTCTTTTCTCATCCACCACCGACATTTCTCTATCATTATTACAGAATAACAGAATAAAAAAAAATCGGCAGCTTCAAAGAGACCTCGAACTCGCGCGCAAAAGTCTTTGCGATATCGGCCGGTGCAAACTTCGCCCGTGCGCATAGCTCGCTGTTGCAGCAAAGTATATATAAGTAGTCGCAGCTCCTCGCGTCTCCTGTTCTCCTGCTACCTTCCTTTTTTTTTCTTCTCGGCGGCGGCGGCAGCGTCATTCGTCGCGTATAATACCTACAAGAGTATTAGAAAGCAATGCCCCTCGTTGGACGATTTACGATCTTGGCAGGTGTTTGTGTGCGGATTCAAGAAATCTCGTGAGAGCGAGAGAGAGAGAGAGAACGTGTGTATGTGAGGCCGGGAATTCCCCGCCTTTCACTTTGTTCGTGAATCTAAAATGAGACTTTACGGCCGGACAAGGAATGTACTTGATGATATATAAAAGTGCCGGTGACGCGTGTCGTGCGTCTTCTAGATTTAGATGTTTTTTTTTGTCGCTGGTGAGGAGTTTTTTAAATTGACGCGGTGACGTTGTGTCAGCTGATCTTGAAGAACAGATTTTAAATATTTGAAGGACGGATTACCTGTATAATATATAGAACGCAAACAAGTATATGTCTGAATTTCTTATCTTATCGTTCTTCGTCGCTCTTAAAGTCGCAAACGAATATGCTAATTTTTCAGCTTTACAGTTCTAACATTCGGCAATGACGGAATATAAACACTGTCTTATTGCAGGAGAGGAAAGAAATCGAAAACTTCCAGTCGATGCAACTATATATGAGGCGTATACAGGATAGTGACTCACGCAATCGTATCTAAACTAGAGTGAACAGTCCCGCGGGGGTTATAATAGGTGTCTCATAGTTTTCTCATGCGGTGCTCCTATTCTTTCCTCTTTATTTTTAGCCGTGACTTTATGTCGCGGTCGAGCTATTTCACTTAAAAATTGTCGGCGAGTGTTTTCCTTATGTGTGACTATTATACTTATTTAGATATATACTCGAGACACCAATGACTTGGTTGCAGAGATTCGCTATTTCGACTAAGATTCTGGGAATTTTTGTTTTTCACCTATTAAAATTAATGCTTATACGTAAATCGCTATATTTGATAATTCAAACAACTCCTTGTTTGAAAATAATTCGAAAAACACAAGTGCGCGCGCGTGTTTATCATGCAATTTACAGCTGTATACGTGCGTGAATCACCCGTTTATACCTGGAAGACAAAAGCTGTTACTAAAAAAAGAGAATCACCGCTAAACCACACGGTCTTAATTATATTCCTTTAAAAAATCAGCGACACACATCGAAAAGCAAAGGAAAAAAATCTAAGCGCTGTAAAAGGATTTTTCTCCGGCGTGTGTGTGCAGCGAAAAGCACGCCGTGTATTTCCGTCGATGAATCGCGCATCGTCACGACTCACTCACGTGGTGTATATATGTATACACTGGGATATCCTGGGAACAAGCATTATCCTTGTCGGCTGGTTATTACTTGCGGTGTATATAGACGCTGTAGGCTAACATATGGGAATCGAAAAAGAGGGACGAGTAGTAATGGTTGGCTGCTGTCAGACACGGGATACAGGATGAGGTCGTTTGTTTTCGAAGTTTTTTTATAAGGATATGAGATTTGGAGGAATTTGGTCTGACTGTTTTTGGATGTTTTCACTGGGATGATGAGTTTTTTGTGAATTACACAGTAATGCAGTATTTTGAGTCGATCTAATCATCCTATGCAGTAGTACTTTAGCTCGTGTTTTTCATTATAAACGTTTTATATAATGCATAAAACGATTGAACTTGTGTCAGTTATTCGCAGGTATTATAAAAATGTTAAAGAGACGAAAATTGAAATGCTCGCGCTCTCGAGTGCCATTATTACGTCACTGTATCGCCGTGACTCTGTGGTTTTTATCCTCGAATTGCACAACTGTCTGCAGAAAAAAAAAATAGTTATGACCGTCAAAGAAATCTTACGTTTCGTATATATACATACTCATAATCTTCGAAATATCGTAATTGCATGTAACACATATCTCCACTCGTCCTTATCACCTTCAAAAGCACACAACATGAGTCAATCCAAAAACACCGATAAAACTAATATCTCACAAAGTCATCGCAATCAAAACTGATGTACAAAAATAAAACGACAAGACACACGCGTGTGTGCATTTTGAAAAATCCTAATCTCAAAAACCATCGTGTGTCAACAATGCACCGAATCATCCCATAGTCACATGATATCACCTCACAAAACTCAAGAAGAAGGAACATCCTCGTGACGCGGCATTAGATATATCTATCTCTCTCTCAGAATCTCCCGCAGCAGTATGTATATACGTATAGACTCTCTCGAGAGCGTGAAATCCGCGATGATAAATCGCGCGGCGGCTTGTCACGAGTTACAAGCGGAACTCGCGCTCTCTAAACTAGGTCACTGTCAAGACGAGAGGCTTTATAATGCACATATATATACACACGCGGTGCAGAGAGTTGTATATATACATACATATACCGAAACCCTAGGCACAGGCCGTTCAACCTTCTACCTCGCGTGCGACTTTTCCTCTGATGCCTCTCTTTTATTTTCGCGCTCGAGTATATATAGTAGACATGTACATTTTCTCCTATACATCAAGGTCGACGATTTAATTTTTTTTTTAAACGACGCGTGTCTGTCTTTCGATCGCTAAAAAAAATCTTACGCATTCATATACATTTTAGAAACAATCATGCACTATACTGCATCAGTCTCCACTTTGGGAATCCCAGCACAACCAAGCCAAGCATCGTCCGTTACGACGATGATGTCATGTATATATACTTACGCATATTATACACACAAGCGACAACGAACCCGCGGCGATGATGTCGCGGTCCTCTTGGAGCTGCCGTCATATCGGAAGATTCTAGCTGACGTAATTCGCGAGGTTTTTTTTTATTTTGCGTGATCATCTGTGTGTACTCGTTTTTTCTAATAATATACATGCAGGTATAACCGTGATGTGTACGAGACTTACTGCCTTTATCGGTGCGGCTTTCGAGGGATACTTTTTTTCGCGTCACTGTTAAAACTGACGCGTTACGAGAGGCACTTAGTGTATATGAATTTTTAATCGGTTACAAGGATTTTTTTTACTGGTATCGAGTGTAATGAATAATTCATGCATTAATATGACTATGAAGGCGAGCTTTATTGTATAACTAAATTTGTTTGACATATAGTGAAGGGAATAACGTGTATAATACTCGTTAATATTATTTATCGTTGAATTATATGAGTTTTTGCGCGGTGTTCATCCACTTGATTAATTGTATCGGATTTTCTTATGAAACTTACTCGCGCAATTAATACATTGTTTCCTGCGCGCGAGCGCGCGCGACGAGAGTGGAAAATTGAAGAATCTTGCATAATCATCATTAACGCCACTGATGATTATACTTATACTCAAACGAATTCATCACGCTTCTTTCTTTTCTTTTTATTCTTCACCACCGACGTATATTTACAACGATACTTCACACCGTTCATATTATATATTGAATATCTCCCTAGAAAGTATAGAAAATTTATGCCTGTATAACTTATGCAACTCGATTTTGCGTATAAATAATAACCAAACAGTCCTATATGTAACTCTCCGTATATAAGCAATGACTCACTCCGACAAAAAAAAAATATCGCTCATATCCTTCTTACCCATTACAGTATCACTCTCGTAATATAAGTCATTCTTTCAAAAACAAACAATTACGTATAATTCTTGTCTTCCACTCACTGTCAAATTCACTATACAATATACAACAACATACAATGAGTATACTCTAACTTATAATTTAAAAAAAGTCGACGCGCGGAAGCGGCTACATCCCGGTACGATAAGCCTTATCTATATATATACATACGCGGACACACGTAATAAATATATATATACACATAAGCGTGGGCGTCGCGAAAGGAGTTTAGAAGCGTCGGCGGCGAAGTCGCGAGTCGGACTGAATGAAGACACAGCACGCGAAACGCTCTGTACTGCACGCACCGGCCGGCGGCAAGGAAGAGGGGACGTCGCCCCGTTTTCTGCGATGCTCTCGATGAGTGTATATGTGTGCAGAGAGTATAATATATATAGGAACGCGAGAGATCGGTGGGAAATCGGAGATGAATTGGGCGACGATCGCGTGAGAGACTATATGAATTAATTAGTGCTTGTTTTTTCACTAATTTTCTTCTTATAGTCTGACCAGTTTGTATAACGTCACTGGTACGTTTGTGAAGAATGAAAATTTACATTGTTGCGAGAAAGCTCGTAGGATGAACGTTATATCGATTAATATATGACACTGTTGTAATTTAGCATTATTAGCACACGATCGTTGTGTTCTATAAAGGTATAATTGTATATAATACACGATTCAGTCATAAATCAAAATCGTATATACAAGAGAATCAATCATAACCCACTCTCGAATGCAAATTTCGCAGCAGTCGTCATAATACTGAATACACCCGAGACTGATGTCGCCGAAAAGCATGACACGATATAAAAAGAAACGCTGGCAAATTCCGCAGCTCGAAATTCGCGCGTGCAAAGGAATCCAAACGAGTCCGGCTTATATACGAAGAAAAATACCGCACGTGCATTCACCTGCGCTTCTTGTGTGCCACGTGTAGGACACTTGATGATTACGTTATCTTAGCTATATAATGTGTACTAATTAAAAATTCATCGAATTCTATACTTAATCGTGGCGATTATACCTCCGGTAAAGCGTATATCTAATTTTCCAGTTGGGCGTATGTTCGTATATATAATACATATATGTTGTACTTGCACGAAGTAGATATATATAGCGGAGTAACGAGCGGATAGCTCTCGCGGCGGCCCAGAAAGCCTGAGCCGGAACCAGGGCCGCGAGGAAGCAATGACCTTGGCTCTGGTATATTATACGCTCTTTTTTTCCTCCTGCACGAAGTTACTGTTGCTGCCCAATTCTCTTGTAGACGCGAGCTGATGTATATTGTATCCTGTTTTTTTTTAGTGTGAGAAATTTTTTTGGTAATTGCGGTTACGTGACTCGTTATTATGTATATAGAATACACTTGATATTATATTCTATTCGATACATAGATGTATTGTATACAAGTTTCTATATATAGTGATAATGGGAAAGTTTATCAAAGGCGAAATAACAATCTCTGCAGCTGCTGTCACGGCAGATTATTAAATTATCGAAACAGCCGATAAGAAGATCGAATCAAGTTCACGAACTGCAGATGCGCCGACAGATTAGACACGCGCCGACGAAGCTTCTTCGAAATATAAAAGACACTGTGCCTTGAAGATATGCAATATAAGAACGAGAGAATGTATATTATATATCTATATATGCACGAAACGATTGTTCGCAGAGATAAGACGCGTCAGGATGAAGACAGTCCGCTCTCTGAATAATAGCAGGAAAAATAAGGCGAAAATAGCATCAGGAAGAGATTAGATTAGTGTATATACATGCAGACGCGTTGTCGATGAAATTCAGTGCAAATAATCGTTAAATAGGATATATACCTATATACCCAGCATTCGAAAACATGCAAATAACCGCGTGGTGCGGCCAACCTATACTGAAAAGGAACGAGAGCGAAAAAGAATTCCGAAGCTTTCACATTATTGAAAGCCTCTACTCTTACGAGAGAGCAGAGAGTACACATATATATACTCTGAAACAAAAATCGGGGAAAACAGCGTCAGCGCGATCGGAATCTCCGCGGCTGTATCCGGGTATTTCCCATCCGCGAGCTGGCCCAGTATCCGGATATACATGTGTGTATATAGCTCTCTCTCTCTCTCTCGCAATCTCGGACGTGCGAGGAAGTCGGTGAAATTCGCAGGGGGGGACTGATGATGCGGCATCAGTCGATCTCTCGATTTTCCATTTTATTCGGCTGTCGATCTGATGGCAACACTTTCGGCAGGCGATGATTTATTTTTCAATCGTCTCGTGGTTAATAGAGTACATTTCCTGATTATATAGATGACGCTATTTGTGTAGATCTTGAAATAAGCAATCAAAAGTATTTTTTTTCAAGGGTTATATACTATTATTCTAATATGTAAGTTACAAAATGTAAAAATATCAACGTATAAGAGAGAGAGACATGATCTCATCGAAAAAAAGAGGATGGGTGTATATGTAGCAACGAGAGAAAGAAGAAATGCATGAGATTGCGCGGGATTGGAACGCCAGCAGATCCTGTATGGCAACGTTTCATTCATGCCACCTGAGTTACGTCACTGCAGTGGAGCGCCTGACATACACGATTACCGCAAGGAAAAGTAGGCGTCACATACGAGCGCGGTATGACGCGCGTTTCTTTTCCAAAAAAGCGTTTTTGCCGCAAGTGGTCACATTAATTGTTATTAAGAATTTTTATACAGAATTTTTTTGTGGGTTAATTCGCACACTCTAAACGAAAATAATCCTTTGAATTTTTTAGTAAAACCCTTACGTTAGAATTTTGCAAAATCGCTTTTATTTGCATATTTTTATATTTAAAAAATGGTTGATTTTATCGAACTAATGGTCGCGATCAAAATATTTCTACTATTGTGGCCGCTGGACTATTAGTATATAATATACACGTAAAATGTCAATTTGAAAAAATTTCAAGAAATATGATATACATTTGTACATTATTATTATCATCATTTTTACATCCATCATAGACTTTTTTTACGTTCGTGTAAAAAATATTTTATAGAAGACAAATCGTATCTGCATGTTATGGTGTAGGTGTACCCCGTGTACCTCTTCTGGAAAAATCGAATACTGTGTAAATTCAAAAGCATTCCCGCTTTTCTTCACTCCGACGCTATTGGCCGAACAGATCCCACTTGCCTCGACAACATATCAAATCGCCAATTAACAGACTGACGGGTAGTCTAATACTATTTCTCTCTCTTTGTTTTTCCTCATCACCGGCTAACAGCGCTGACCAGCATTTATTTACTTCGCGTTTTCGTTGCGCGACCACCGCTGTGTTTACAATCGAAATTTCAGTTCGAATATAAAGCCATCAGACATAGCTTTGATGTGCCCGTGTACAGACGTCTGGAAATCGAAATTTTCTATCGCCGTAGTTTCCTTTGCTTTTATTATTTATTACTCGCAACTGCTTTTTGTAAGTAAAACTCTGACAAAATAGTCAAATGGCTGCATTTTCAAAAGTATGCCTTCAACGAAGTTTGATACAAAGTTCGTCAAAGTGTTTTTTGCCAACAGACAGTTAATATAATATGAAAATCCACAAGTGACCAAGCGACGACGAGATCAGCACCTTCAATAGCATCCGTATACAAATTATACAAAGATGGCTGAGTATAATCTGGGAGGCTACATAATCCGCCACTTCCCAATGAGTAGATTCCGCACGGTGAAACGAGTTCTTTCCTGGTCAGATCCGGGCAATAGAGTGGTCAACTATGACCAAATGCTGCATACACAATTGTTCACCAGGTTCTTTCCTCAGCACTATCTCACCAGCGTTCCGGTCAACCAGCTCCTTCACAATAATTATGCCACAATCACGTCGATCCTGGAGCAGGAACCCATCCTCAGCACATATTTTCCGAAAGAAGAACTCGAAAAGCTTACCCTCCTGTGGATTACGGTCTTGGGAGGTTACCATCGCTCAGCCGAATATTTAGTGCGCTCCGGTGCGAACGTCAACGTGGTTTTCGGAACTCATGAACCTCAAATTATCGACGAGAACTGCACCATTCTCCATCTGGTGCTTCAGATGCAGAATATGGACCTCATCCGTCTGGTTATAGGACAAGGCGCCAACTTGCAAGCACGAGACTCCTATAATCGAACCATTTTACACATGGCTATCGATACTGCCGATGTTAACTTGACCGAATATATTCTCCAAATAGAAGAAAACATCATCAATGTCCCTGACAGCAACGGCATAACACCACTACTTGCCGCAGCCAACAGCATCCACGCCGAAAGTCTGGTGCTGTTGTTGTTGGAACACGGAGCCAATGTTTTCGCCATATGTGAAAATCGTAAGAACGTCTTGCACTGTCTGGCAGCAAACAGAACTCCTGAAACAGAATACGTTGCTGATCTGGCCAGATTATTAATCGACCTAGGAGTCAGCCCTCACGACGAAACGCGCAATGGGTACCAGCCACTGCACTTGGCCGCCATAAGCGGAAATACTAACTTTGTAAGTATATATATATATATAAAAGAACTCATATATATGCCAAGAGAGATATTCAAGATTTCGAAATTCTTTTTCCAGGTGAATGCCTTATTGGAATACAACGTAGACGCGAGGGTACAATCGCGAATAACAGGCGAATCTCCGTTGCACCTAGCAGCTCTAGGACGTGCACCACCGGAACTAGTGGAAAGTTTGCTGTCACGCAACGCGTACGCCAATGCAAGACAGTTTTCTGGAGGTCAAACGCCATTACACCATGCCTGTCGTCATTCACCCTACGGGGACGATGTTAATAAGAAGGCGATCATCAAGCTACTTCTGGAAGCCGGTGCTAGTGTCATCATCGAGGACGAGAATCACAAGACGCCTTTTGCTCTCTTAGATCTCGCGAATGTCGCGGAAAGATCATGTGCCAAACTGGTGATTAAGATGCTGGCGTTGCAAAAGTTTCGCGATCCGAACGTTAGACTGACGGACGAGTTTCTCATGGGGGCTCATCCTCCCTTGTGGGATTATTATGAAGACTGCATCGCTTATCTAACTAGGATGAGTCACACGAGGTTCTTCGAGGACTGGACATTTTTACGACTGCTCTTGGAAAATGTCTGTCCTACTATTGGCTCGCTTATGCGGTTCCCCAACTTCCAGGCCAACTTCATGCTATATGATCTCAGAGGATTTGGCATGTATGCCAACGATACAGTCAGGGCTTTCGAGAACGCGCGAAGTCATTATCTTTCTCGGATTTCACTAATGGAAGAGATCAGCGCGAGTCATTATCATATGTTGAGCAATGAAACTGTGATAAATTGGGTTAATTTCCTACGTCTTATGCTTGGCTGTTTTTGCGATATTGTAAATGAGTAAAGCTTATTGTTGAAATATTAAATTATTAAAGATTCCATATTATAGCATATATATAATTTATACGTCTCTATAATTTCAATTTTATCCTCATATCATTGATTTCGATTACACACCGCGCATTTCGTTGCTTGTCTTCAATATCAGTATGCACTTTTTGAAAGAATTTCGAGAAATAAGTATCCGCACGTTTGTAAATTTAAAAGCGTTTCCGCTTTTCTCTATACTCCGACGCTATTGGTCGAACAGATACCACGTGTCTCGACTTGTCGGCTGTTGCACCAACAGCTGACGAGCGGATACTGTCTCTTTGTTTTTCCGTATCAACGGCTGACGGCGCTGACCGGCATTTATTTACTTTGCGCGTTTTTATTGCGCTACCACCGTCGCGGATGTTTACAATCAAAAGTTCACCTCGATTAGTCATAGCTTTGTGCTAGTGCGTAATAGACGTGTGTGGAAATCAAAATTTTCTGTCCTTGCAGTCTTCCCTTTGTTTTTTTTTCCTACTCAATTACTGCGTTTTACACGGCTTTGTGATAAGTATTATATTGTGATAATTGTGTACGCTTTAAAAGTCTAGTTAAGTGTGGGTATTCAAACACTTTAAAATTAATAAACAGTATAGGTACCTATAATGTCTCGATTTGGAAAAACGTATTTCCAAGATCGTTCGATAAAATTGTCGTTTAAATCCTCGTTGATGGATATGTCTACGTCTAGCGATTCCTTCAGTAGCTTCAATCGCTCAACCGATATCTCGTCGTCGAGCATCAATAATAGTTCAATCGATATCTCATCGAGCAGCAATAATAGTTCAACGTCGACATCGCCGAGATTAAGTCGGTTTTTGCAAAGTATTTTTTCTACAATAGCGTATACGCGTAAAGGTCTGAAATTTACGATATTCTCATTTTTGTTTTTTGTTATTGCAGTTAAGAAACAAGTAAAAGACCTAACTAACGATAATACTGGGCTCTTTGTTCCAAGAGATTCCATAGATGTTTTGAATGAATTAAAGGCTGGACTGGTTTTCATTACCAGGCGTGGTTTGGATGGAATAATAAATGCTTATGTTGAGGTGAGGGTCTTGATTGTAAAAAGTATTTTAATATTTTATCCTTTTTTGCAACTCGTCTTTCAATTTCAGGTTGATGGCAGAACTTATACAGGGATAGGAATATCAGAGTCTATTGCAAGACAGGCGGCAGCTGAAAATGCACTAAAAGATTTGTTCGTTGGTACAATTATATCTTCCATGAACAATGATAACGATGGCGATATTCTGGTACTATATCCCATGACTTTGATTATTTATCATTCAATACTATACTGAATTTAAGTTAATCATGCGATTACATATTACAGTGTAACACAGCAGAGTGGAAGTTACTAGGAAGTTTTGCAATGTTCAAGCTTATTGAAGAATGGTTATTGTATTATGTTGCTCGCAAGGAGAATGTCAAAACCACTTTTGAATCAACTTTCAAGTATGAGAAAAACAAAAACCTTCAATCTAAAGTGACCAGTACACCAAAAATTAAAGATCAAGCAAAACAAAAGCCCTGCAAGCTTGTAGCAACAGACAAAAAAGTGCTTTCTCGGAACACAAATGCAGCTGTTTTGTTGAATACATTGCTGGGAACTAATTTAGATTTTAAAGAATTAAAAGCGAATACAAATATTCCACCCTTTGCATTTACATTATTTGTTGATGGAATTGAATATGTTGGGGAACGTAAGTTTCAATATTTACCATTTATTATTTGACAATTTATATAAAATGGTTTCAAACAAAGAATACTTCTTTATAGCTGCATCATCAAAAAAGGCTGCCAAGCAGAATACAGCTAGAAAGGTTTTAATAAACAAATATGGCTATGAATTTACAAAATAATGAGTCACTTTATTAGGATTATTTTGTTACGATTAAAAGTTATTGTAAAATTAGTTTAGTTAAAACTAAAATTTGATGAATTTATTCTATATTTATATGTATTGTTCACAACTCTTTTCGTTTGTTTTTCAAGAGTACATTTTTCCTAAATGAGATTAATATACCATAAATTGCTTTGCTTTTTATTATACAATATACATATGCTTGCAATAAATGGAACTTCGACCTTCTTTTTGAATTATTAATTATTTTGCACTGTATCCTATTTAAATTTTTTTTTTAAACGAATTAAATTTTGTTCCTGGTTTATACAAAAGGAATTATTTTATTATTACTGTTACTGACTATTGTAAAAAATGTAAAGTGATGAAGGTATGCTTTTTAATTTCTCTTTCCTCTTCCTTTACCACGAGGAGTAGGTTCTTTTTTAGATTTTGTTTGCGAAGGAGTGGAGGTCTTGAAAAATCTTTTACTTTTTTCCTATAAGACAATTAAATATTCATATGAAAAAATATTTTGCATCACTTTACTAGTTATTTTATGTCAAAGTATACTTACTGGTGATTGTGCATTAGATGATTTTGATTGAGTCAAGTGATTCAACTGGTCTTCAATGGAAAGGGAATCAATTTCCTAAAATACAAAGTATAAATATCAAAAGTGGTAAAATTTGATGGTCCAGTTTTTTTTTCAATGAACAATATGCACACATACCAAATCATCATCAGCCAATGTTGGAGTATATAGTTTTTTTCGATTTTTCTGCTTCTCTGCATTATGAATACCCTTAAAACAAATTTTGTAAATGTTTATATATACTTGTATTGAAATTAAGTTTATGATAAAAGAACTACTATTAATATTTTATTGATCCTTACATCTGACGTAAACAATTCAGGTAAACCAGATGGACCAACAACCTGTGACTGCTTTTCTATACGTCTTTTTCTCATGTTTATGTTAGCTATCAACTTTTCATTTAACTTAAGTAATTCCTCTTCTAATGATTTGATTTTTTCTGTAGATTCGTTCATTTTACTTTCTCTTTGCTTTATTTTCATTTTTACTTCAATAATGTCTTTTTCAATCAATTTTATTTTGTTATTATTTTCTCTTATCTTGCCCTCAGATTCATTGGTGATTTGCATTATAGCTTCTTGTTCCCTTTTCACTGCCAATTCAACTTTCTGTACCTTTACTTCTATTCCATCGTAGCTTTTTAATTTAGTACGTAATTCTTCATTTTTAGTTTTTAATAGATTTGCAACTTCATTGTGTTTCTTTTTTATAGATGCCAATTTAGAATGTGAAAGTTTCAACTGTTCTTTAAGTTGTTGTAAAGTAATTGCTTGTTCTTCATCCTCTTTGCAGCGATTCTTTTTAAGTTCTTCATTCTGTAAAGAAAATTTGTTAGAGTATTAAAATGCAAAACAAAAATAATAATAATATTACCTCTTCAGATAATAATTTGATTTCATCATCAATTTTATTTATTTCCAACTCCATCTCATGGTCTCGCGTTCTGAAATTATCACATAAAGGTTCAGTATTTAAAAACTTTATTAATAAAATTTAGTTGTTGTATGATCATTGTTAATCACCTGTTTGAATGTAGTTCTTGTTCCAATTTGGAAATGATGTTATCTAATTCTATCAATTTTGCAATCTGACTTTTTTCTTCCTATAAGTGATAGATGCGTTTAATTTTTTTATCAATTGTCTTATAAGCTCCTTTGAGTTAAGTATTAAAGGACTTACTTGTTTTAAATTGTCAATTTCCTGCAGTAAATTATTTTTTTCTTTTTCAGCTCTCTGTTTTGTAAGACTGTTTCTTGTCTCTAATTCATTTATTCTTTTCAATGCAAAATTTTGTTTAGAAATCGTTAAAAAGATGCAAAAGTATTGTATAATTTACTTGCAAAACTTACTTCTTATCTAACTCGTTGATCATGTTTTGTTCCTCCTCTTTCTTAATCTTTGCTGCTTTTATTTGTGATTCCAATTGATGGTTCAAATTTTCATTTTGATTGAGATTTTTTTCCATCTCATTGATTTTCATATCTAATTTAGCCAGCTCATCACAATCTATAAATTAAACAAAACGATTCTCTAAAAAAGATGTCCTCTTACAAACTTTTAATGAAAATTTATTTTAAAGAATATAAATTTTTACACTTCTGGTCTGGAGTTATTTCATTGAGTTTTTCTTCCAACATTTCATTGGTATTTTGTTGCATTATCATTACTGAATCATATATATTTTGCAAATTATCCGACAAATCCTTTTGTGCCCCAAGGGTATCTGATATGTCTTCCATATTTTCAAAAACTATTTTTTGATAATCATATAGTTCTAAAACTCTAACAAAGAAGTGAATATTAGATCAATGTTCTGTGAATATGTATTTGGTACAACTTACTTTTCTCGAAGGATCTTATTCTCTCGCTCTTTGGAAAATATAATTTCACTCTTATGGCATAAAAGTTTGTTCTTCTCTCTCAATTTTTCAGTAATAAATGCAGACTTCTTTTCAGCTTCTGATATTTTGGACTTATAATTCTTGATGGTTTCCTATAAATACAGGTATTAAGTATATTGAGTGTAATATTTGTCGCAGAATTTGCTCCAACACTCCCTACCTTTAAAGAAAGTTCAATGTCCTTTACTTCTTCTATAAATTGTTGTCTTAACTTTGCAGCATTGTTCATTTTGTTATTAATTGTTGTTGATGAGTTAGATTTAGACAAGTTTGGTGGAACTGTAGCAGTCTTTTTAGGTGAAGAGCTTGATGCTGGTGCATTTTGTTGCCACTGTGTTTTCTGAGCTTTACGTGGAGAACTAGGACGAGGTGAATTTCCATAATTACGTTTGTTTCCTGATGGATTGTTATCCATGATTAAATGTACTTGTATGATATTGCTACACAATGAATATTAAGTCTGAAATATGAAATATAACAAGCTTAGTAAGTTGCTTGAATAATTGATTACGACTTATATCATCTACTTATTGATCAATTATTTACAAATATTAGCTATCTATTTATACTATATATTAAATACCGTGGGATATATTTTTACAATGGATTAATCTGCAGTATTTTCTGTTTGGATTCTTAAAAAGGCCGTTATCCGTTCAAAAAGTATAGAACGAAATTCGAATTCGTGTATTTTAACGAAAAAAGCGCCACCCACGGCTATTTTCATTAACAAGCCAACAAACTCAAAAGCAGATTTATTGAATAAAAATAACCGTTCCAAAGGATCTATTCAGTTTTGCTTTATGTATAAAATAAATATAAGTTAAAAATAAATATAATACTACTCAGTTTTGAATCTATATCCATGCTAACCGGGAAATCATTGCGCAGGCGCTCATCAGATAGCAATTTTATTGTTAGGTTAGAAACTTTTCAAATGTATCATCTCCATTATTAGTATCATCGCGAGCGGCATGTTCGCACACGTGCTGGACATCATATAATTTTGTTGCTGGATATTATTATTATTATTATTAGTTAAGAGAAAGATTATACAGGTTTTCAGTTGAAAATAGTCTAAAAATGAGCATTAAAATCTGCTGTGTTTGTGAAAACGAAGACGCCAAATACAAGTGTCCAAAATGTAAACAAACATAGTAAGTATAAAGGAGCTTTGTTTTCTTTTCATTATTATTATAAGGAAAACTAATAGTGTCCAAGTTTTACATTGCCAAATTTATTTTATAACACGCAATATTCTATAATAGAGATGACAATCTGTTTTTCTTTCAGTTGCTCAGCAGTTTGCTGCAATAAACACAAAGAAAATTGTAAAGAAAGTACCGAAGTGAAAGTCTGCGATGTAAATGAAGGTCCAGCAAAGAAAAATGAAAATTTCTATGATTTTCCTACGGAAGATACTGTTCCAATTGAAAAACTTGAACAATTACGTTACAGTGAAGAGGTGAAAAATTGTCTGAAAAATCCTCAAGTTAGAGATATAATTTCGTCCGTTTTGACAGACAAAGATCCGACAAAAGCTGTAGCAAAAGCTATGACAGAATCTGTATTTGTTGAGTTAGCCGATGCTTGCTTAAAAATTGTTGAGCCACCAGATGAAGAGAAGCCATGCTAAAAAAGTAATTTTAAGGAGAAAAATATCTTACACTTAGTCATTATTTTTTATAAATTTTATTATGCTTAAAATATACTAGTACAAAGATAATTTATTTGTTTACAAAAATATACAACCTACTAATAAATAATATTATCATTAAAGATAATGTGAGGATATGTAATTCTCGAGATCATTCGGAAGTTTTGACTCGTCTTGCTCAGCTCCTAAAGCATGATATCTTTTTCGAATGTGATGAGCCACCATCTTTGGTTGTCTGTCTCTAGTAAAAACTCCTTTTTTGTTTCCTCCAACTCTTGTGTAAGCTATAAAAATTGATTGACTGTGTTTAGTTTGTGTTGTTTTAAATGTTTTTAAAAGTTAAATATGATTATGCAGTATACTTTGTGCTGTTCTAAAATCTGCAAAGTTCCAAATGAACTCTCCGATAAAAAAACCTTCAGCTCTCAGTAAATCAAAAGCTTTAAAATGTTTTGACATTAGTTGCATCTGATATTCTTCACTCCAAATATATTCTGGTAACTTTAAAAAAAAAACAAGATGCAGATTAAAGAAACTTGTGAGAAAACATAATTATTAATGATTGTTTTGCAGAAAAAAATATTTCTTACCTCGTGCAATCCTTGCATTGTATCTGCACCATATTCTGACATCAGTACTGGTTTCTTATATTTATTGTGCCAAGCTTGAGCTTCTGCAATTATTCGTTTAGTTATCATGTCCAATCTTCCAGGATTTGAATACCAAGCATTGTATCTATTAAAACTTATCACATCAAGGTATTGACCAACTTTATCCTCCTTAAAAATGTAATTATACAATATTTCAATCTGTATTTTCTAAATTTTACAGGTGTTTTATGTTTTGACTTACACTGGATGATACTGCAATCGCGATTGTAACTGGACGAGTAGAATCAAGTAACTTCGTATGTTGAACTATTTGCTTAAAATAAGAAGAAGCATGACGATGTTGGGTTCTTGGTTCATTTGCAATAGACCACATCACTACAGAAGGTCGATTTTTATCCCTTCTGATTAATTCTGACAAAGATCTTTTGTGCTTTTTAAGCAAAGTTGAAGAATAATTTTCTGTGTCCACAGATGGACACTCATCGATGATAAGAAATCCAAGTCTTGAATAAAATGTTCATTTGATCAATAGAGCAAACGTTATGCAGGTTAATAATAATCGTATTCACATAAACTGCATACTTATCAGCCGTGTCAAGAACTTCATCACTGTAAGGATAATGACTAGTGCGGTAAGCATTTGCACCAATCCATTTAAGCAGTTCATGATCTCTGGCTACAGTAACTAAATCTAAACCACGTCCTCTTATTGCAGAATCTTCATGTCTTCCAAAACCACGAAAATATATTGGCTTATTGTTTATCAAAAATGACGAGGTAGTCCATTCAATGCTTCGAATGCCAATAGGAAGTCTATAGATGTCTATTTTGGGAGAGTTCAATATTGAAACTGCAACCTGAGTATTTTACATGTTTACGGGTATATCATATGCATTTATATAAAATTTTATACCAAAATAACATTAATCTTTGGCAATAATTACTTTAAAATATATATAAAGTTTCTAACATATAATTGACAAAAATTCAATTGTACAAGACTTGCAAAAGAATAAATAGAATTTTGGTATAGCTTAGTTATTAGTTTTCAAATTACTTCAAATATATAAAGATAACCAGGATTTTCATTCATAGATCGAGGCCACCATAATTTTGGAGATTTAATCTCAATGATTCCTTGAATTCCAATGTGTGGTCCATCAGTAGCAAATTGGTTATTAGCATCAATAAGATTCACATGACATACGGGAAGGTCAGTCTCTTCTAATCCTGCTATTTCAATCATATAATTAATAATACCAACATCACCAGCCAGTTCTGTGGTGATAGTGATATCTTCTATGTATATTTTTGGTTTTGTATGCAATAAGACAGGCCTTCAATACAAAAAGTAAGATATTAAAATAATTTAATTTGGGTATTAGGAGAAAAGCAATTCGCAATAATATACCTATGGATACCCGCATAATTAAAAAAATCAAAACTATAAGTTTGTACTTTGACAGGTCCACTGTCAGACTCCATATTAACAATTTTTCCTTGAGGCACTGTAGTTTTGAGGAGGCTGTTGTCTACGGCAACTGTAACGCGATTTTTACCTCCAAAAACTACGAATGAAGTGATATCAGCCTCAAATGGCAGATGTCCTATTTCGTGATTTGTCAATATATCACCATTTAGCCACTGCAATACAATCGGTATTTAAAATTTTTTAAAAGCAACATTTGAAGATATAAGTATCGCTATGTAAGACAACTTACTACTTGAGCCAAGTAATTGACGGATCCAAATCTCAGGAATACCCTCTCACTTTTCCAAGACGATGGTATGAAAAATGTCTTTTCATACCAAACTGGACCAATGTGATCACGAAGAGCAGAAGAAGTTGTGATGTCGTTGTAAGAGGAGGGCACTGGCATTTGTATGACATTGTCAAACTAGAAATAATTGATATTGATAATTATTGTCATTACATTGGGTTATTTTAAAACTACAAAGAATGTTTTTAAAGTACCTTGGACAAGGTTTCGGTGTGCCAAAGTTCTCTGTGACCTTTTTGAACATCGTCTGATGGTGGAATAACAAAATCCCAGAAACCATCAAGAGATTTAACCTAAAAAGACCAAGGACTAAACTTAATGAATTTTACCTATACTTGTTAATTAATTTTAGTTATCTGAAATACATATGTCAGCGATGACAATGAAGTTGATTTTCCAAAATAAACAATTTTATATCATTTACAATATTAGTAAACTGAAGCCTTAACCTAGTATTGCAATCACAACAAGTGTTTTTGTTTTGATGAGTTTTCTCAATGTCATGTGTCATACCTCACGAGATTCACTTTCTCTTGGATAAAGCAGTCCTGGCAATTTTGTAATAGATGGTTCATCTTTTGTTAAATCACCGGAACTATAACTCCCAAAATACCTTCCAAACATACTTTTTTTCTTTCCATTGGCGACTTCTAACGCGATTCCAGTGCCATGAGCAACAGCCATATTTCTCTATACTTTGAACTATAAATGAGACATAGTAGTCGCGTTTCCTTATACCTACCTGTCGTCATTTCAAGGCTCAACGACGAAGTAGAACTGTTATACTCATTCTTTATCAGCTAAAGGCTAAATAACTGTCACGTGTTTTTTTTTAAATAAATATAATCAATTATTTTATTTACATAAATTTAATTCATTGGTATAATCTTATAGGGGTAAATTTATAAATACTTCACAAATTACAAAATTATGAAATAATTTTGTAATGACGCAAAATATTTTTTGGTTTTTAATTACAAAAATGAAACTTAATTTAGTTTAAAAACAATTTCGTGCTTTTAATGTTTAGTTCTTAAACAATAACGAAGCCTTACTAATAATAATGCATTATTAATTTGTAAAAAATAACAGCTGCATAAAAACATATTATAACAGATCGTTGAATCCGAAGCCAGTCTCGAAATATATTTTCAAAATCAGATCTCGGTGTATGAAAGATTCAGGAATAGAAAGAAGAAATGTAATTTCCAATGTTGTCGGATAGACTCGCGTTATCCAGTTCTATGCTCAGAGATCGATATCTTCTTCTGACGTGGTGAGCTACCATTTTCGGTTGCCTGTCTCTCGTGAAAATCCCTTTTCTGTTACCTCCTACTCTGGTGTACGCTATGAAAAGAAAGAAAAGTTTTCGTCATTATATCGTTCTATATGCAATGTCAAATCTATATCATAAGTTTTTTCGTACTTTGCGCCGTTCGAAAATCAGCAAAGTTCCATATGAATTCACCAATGAAAAATCCTTGAGCTCTCAATTGGTCGAAAGCTTTGAAATGCCTCGACATCACTTCCATTTGATATTCCTCGCTCCAGATGTACTCCGGTAACTGTGCGATTAAAATATGATACATTTTTTTTAATCGGTATAGAATATCGCAATTACAAGTATAAAAAAATAAAAAATTACCTCGTGCAATCCAATCATAGTATCAGCCCCGTACTCCGCCATTATCACCGGCTTCTTGTACTTGTTGTGCCAAGTTTGCGCTTCGGCCACTACTTTCCTCGTTATCATGTCGATCTTTCCGGGATTCGAGTACCAGCCGTTGTAACGGTTGAAACTTATGACGTCCAGGTATTTACCTGCGTAATCTTCCTTTAAAATAAAATCACAATAATAATTTCACTGCTGAAAAATAAAAGTCCTTATATAAATAGCTCTCGATGCTTACATTTGGAGACGTCGCCAAGGCCATCGTAATCGGACGCGTCTTGTCGAGGTACCTCGTGTGTTGGGTCACCTGTTTGAAGTACCAGCTTGATTCGTAATTCCCTGTTCTAGGCTCGTTAGCCACGGACCACATGATGACCGACGGTCGATTTTTGTCCCGTCTAATCAGCTCTGACAGTGATATCTTGTGTCTTTTGAGCAGTAGTGCATTGTAGTTCTCGGTGTCCACTGAAGGACACTCGTCGATGATGAGGAACCCCATTCTTGGTACGACATAATACCATAATTTTATTGTCGATTATTCCTGAAAGAAAAAAACGACTATCTCACCTGTCAGCGATGTCGAGAACTTCTTCGCTGTAAGGATAGTGGCTGGTCCTATATGAATTCGCGTCGATCCACGTGAGTAGTTCGTGATCTCTTGCGACAGTCGGTAGGTCTAAACCTCGTCCTCTAATCGCCGAATCCTCGTGCCTACCGAATCCCCGGAAGTAAATCGGTTTTCCGTTGATCAACAGAGAAGTATGAGTCCATTTCAAGCTTCGTATTCCTATCGGCAGTCTGTATATATCCCTCTCGGTGGAATTCGTCACGTGGAGTATCACCTGAACGATTATTATTTTTTCCAATAAAAAATGAAACTGTATATTTACATACAAAATAAACTCGTAACTTTATTCACCTCCAGAGTGTACATGTAACCAGGATTTTCATCCATCGATCGGGGCCACCAGAGGTTCGGCGATACGACTTTCAGCACCCCCTCCTTGCCGATGAATAATCCTTTAACAACGCGTTTGTTGTCGACGTCAACAAGATTAACGTCGCATGTATAGCTCTCGTTGTGCTTTAATCCGGCTATGCTGATTTTATATTTGATGACTCCGATGTCGTTTATCACTTCCGTATTCACGCTGATGTCGTCGATATAAGCTTTCGGCTTGGCGTGTAATAAAACAGGTCTGAAATTCAAATTTAACAGAGTTTTGTAATTAAGCAATTCTTCGAAATTTATTACACAAATGCGCGCACACGATCGATTTGAAACCTGTGTATGCCAGCGTAGTTGAAAAAGTCAAAGGTGTAAGTCTGCACTTTAACGGTTACATTATCGGACTCCATATCTCGAATTTTCCCTTGAGGTACACTCGTCTGAAGGAGAATGTTATCGACCGCAATGGTGACGCGGTTTTTCCCGCCGAATATAACTCCCGATGTTATTTCGGCTTCGAAGGGTAGATGACCCATTTCGTGATTCGTCAGAAAGTGTCCGTTCAGCCACTGAAACCAGAATATATACTGTTGTGATTTAAATACTGATGCATATCGATTATGAAATTATAATAATAATACTCACCACCTGTGCAAGATAATTGACTGAGCCAAATCTGAGAAAAACCCGTTTGTCCTTCCAAGCTATCGGCACATAAAAGCTTTTCTCGTACCAAACAGGTCCTACGTGGTCCCGTAGAGCGCTCGATGTTGTTATGTCATTGTAGGACGACGGGACCGGCATTTGGATTACTTTACCTGCCTGATAACAAGTCTATAAGTGAATGTACTACCTTGTTTTCGTTAATGGTCGTTCTATACCGTACTTACCTTCGAAAGCTCTTGCATGTACCAGGCGTGCGAGTAACCCCTTTGGACGTCTCTAGTTGGTGGGGCGAGAAAGTCCCAAAATCCATCGAGCGATTTGACCTGAGACAGAGAAATTGAAATGAAGAGTATATATCTTTCTCATCGATTTCACTTCAATCTATTCGAGCTATCCGTATATTTGCATTAATATACACGAATGATATTGGATTCTCGCAATCCATTTAGCATTAGTGTCTATATATGCGTTCGATATCCGGTGTCGCAGAAAAATTGACGCCAATCCTGCTTGGAGGCTTGGTATCGATTGACACCTTTATAACAGAATCATATTGCAGTTAAAAGCGCTCGTTATTTCGATATTACTTTCTCATTTTTAATTTACCACACAAAGTTGTATTTTATTTAAAATAATTATAATACAAAGACACGCTTGCTATATGTGTGCTCCGCGTGAATTTAACGTGTTTTCGCGAAAGAAGCTCGAGCGCACGCATTTGACCGAGTAAAATATCACAAAGGGATTCCGGACTTATGCGGCTGTAGCGCCCGGACGTATCCAGTTTACGACGCTGCTCATCCCGCGTCTTTTATAAAATGAGCAACTGATTAATCACGCGATATTATAGACACTTTTTTTCTGAAACTGGTTTTTGAATTTCCAAAAGTTTAACGCAAAAAACTCACGCACAACACTTGTAGGAAAAATTTGAAAATTCGAATTTGGATTTCTCTCACCTCGCGGGTCTCGCTCTCGCGTGGAAACAGTAGTCCCGGAAGTGGCGTCAGCGGGGGATCGTCAGTCGCGAGTCCTGTGATTTCCAGGAACAGAGCGAAAAAGTTCAAAATCGACTGGTAGCCGAACATGTTGGCCGTGCGCGCGTCCACGTGCGTATATCTTTCTCCCGCGTTGTAGCATTATTTGCCTAAAACACTTTAGGGCTCTCGACCTACATTTGTTTTGAGTTTCAGCGCCATCGTACGCCGCGTAGAGCAGATGTGCGTATGGCGTACTATATAGCCGAGCGTATTATAATGCCTTTCAGGACAGAGTTTGCGCACAGCACGAGACTATGATTTATAAGTTGTGGAGCTGATTTTAGTTATCAGGGGATTATTCGGTTCTTTATTTGAAAACGGTTGGTTTTTCAACTATTTTGTGATTGGTTCAATACTGCATAAAGATTAAAAATTTTTTATTTATATAGTAGTACCGAGATTGTATGTTTACTACGAATAATTTTCAATTAAGTCTGTATCAATTTTGTTGAAACCCTTCGTTACAGATGAGGTACGATGAAATTTAATTTTCAAGTTCGATTTAGCATATCCGGTTCACTGCCCTCATCAGAGCTTTGAACGCAACATTGTTATTTACTATTTTCATTTTTCATATCATAATTGACAACAATTTTCATACCTCACTTGATTTATTGCCAATCATCAGAATGAATGTATTATCATGGCTGATTGAAAACTTGGCAATGAAAACTGCAAAGATAGAAGTAATAACAACCACAACATTAAAATTTCAAATTAAGGATGTTGTTTAAGTCAATATCGTTTTTCTCGTGCATCACCCAGTGTGTTCTCTGACATCACTACTATATAGTTTGTTGTACTTATCATGCAAAGCTTGCACTTCCGACGCACAGCTGATTGAGTTATTAAGCCTATAGTCTTCCGGGTTTCATGCGCCACGCATCGTATTTATTAAAGCCTGTAATAAATGACATATCTGTTATCTTTAGTCTTTTTAATCGGAAGAATCGATTTTCTCAAATTTCTAATTTCTAATCTTTTTCTATGACATTAAGAATATTTTATTATCAGAGCTTACTATTGGATCCAGTTAGGTTATTAGATATATAAAAATAACACTTTTAAAATATGAACACATTTTATTTAAAAATATTAGGGAGCACTATATTGCACAAATTTATGCAGTTGAACATATACAAACAAATTGATACTAACTTGACGCATGTTAGTATCAATAAAATAGATTTGTATAAAGTATTTTTTGTTGTGCATAGTTCGTTCTTAAAAAACAGCAACGAACTCTGTGAAATCTGAAAACGCAGTCTTCTTTAAAGATTTAACCATAAAGCAGTCTTAATAACTGTATTTTGTCAAGGCTCGGATTAGACGTAGTACGACGAGACGTAATTTTCGAGATCGTTAGGTAACTCGGGATTGCTATCCAGTTCAGAACTCAGAGCGTGGTACCTCCTACGCACGTGGAAGGCTGCACTTTTTGGTTGTCGGTCTCGAGTGAAAATACCTTTCTTGTTACCACCGACTCTTGTGTAAGCTGAAAGAATATTCAGTTATATAAGAAAATCATAAAGGCTATCGAAAAATTTGTTTAATTATATTTTAAAATATATTACTCTCTGCCGTCCTAAAATCAGCAAAGTTCCATATGAATTCTCCGATGAAGAAGCCTCGTGCCCTCAACTGATCGAAAGCTTCGAAATGTTTGGACATTATTTCAGTCTGATACTCTTCACTCCAAATATATGCTGGCAGCTATATTTTAAAAATAATTATAATTATCGTACATATATTTTCACAGAGTCGAAATAAAGTTTCTTTTCGTGATGTATATGCTTACCTCATGCAGCCCAGGCATAGTATCGCCTCCGTATTCCGACATCAATACCGGTTTCTTGTACTTGTTGTGCCAATTTTGAGCTTCGTTTACGACGTTTTTGATAATCATGTCAGTTCTTCCAGCGTTAGCATACCAGGAATTGTAACGGTTGAAACTAATTATATCGAGGTACTGACCGGCCTTGTCCTCCTGATTATAAATAGACAGGTTCGGTCTCATTCAGGCGGTTTAAAAAATGATGATAGAATAGAAGATGAATAAAAGATAAAAAAAAAATTACCGTAACACTGCGCGCAAGAGCGATGGTGACTGGCCTGGTGGGATCGAGAGTCTTGGTGTGTTGAGCGACTTGTTTAAAGTAGACTCCAGTATCGGCGAGCTGTGTTCTTGGCTCATTAGCAATGGACCACAATACGACGGAAGGTCGATTCTTGTCTCTGCGAACGAGTTCCGAGAGTGACTGCCTGTGCCTTTTTAGTAACTCTGGCGTATAGTTCTCCGTGTTTACGGAAGGACATTCGTCAACGATGAGGAATCCAAGCCTTGAAAAAGAAAATACAAAGTTATAAATACGTTGATTCTGTTAAGAATTCAAAAGACATCTTCATACAAAAAATAATCCAATCGTAGAAATGCGATCGTTTTAAAATAAACTTTTAAATATACCTGTCCGCCATATCAAGAACTTCATCGCTGTAGGGGTAGTGACTGGTTCTGTACGCATTAGCTCCGACCCATTGAAGTAACTCGTAGTCTCTTGCTACGGTGGGCAAGTCTAATCCTCTTCCTCTGATAGCTGAATCCTCGTGCCTTCCAAAACCTCGGAAGTAAATTGGCTTCTCGTTGATCAAGAACGTTGTGTTGGTCCACCTCAAAGTTCTAATACCCACTGGAAGTCTGTAAATATCTGGCTCACTTGAGTTTGGCACATGTACAGTTACCTGCAAAGTTTATATTGCCATATATTTTAATGATGTAATGCTTAATATCATTTGCTTTACGCGATTGAGTATAGTTATGAACATACCTCTAAGGTATACATGTAACCAGGATTAGAGCTCATCGATCGGGGCCACCATAGATTGGGTGATGAAACTTTTAAAATTCCCTGGGCTCCTACAAGTGGAGCGGTTAACAGATATTGACTATTAGCATCCAGAAGGTTGACTTCGCAAACTGGAATCTCCTTCTCGTCTGCGCCGGCAATGTCAATACTGTACTTGATAATACCCACATCATTGATCAACCCAGTAGTTACATTGAGATCGTCAACGAAAACTCTTGGCTTCGTGTGCAAAAGCACTGGTCTAGAAATGAAACGAATAGTTTTGTGATTTTAGTACTTTGGTTCTTAAAATAAAACTTGATGCATAATCCATCGAATTGAATACCATACCTGTGGATACCAGCATAATTGAAGAAGTCAAAGGTGTAATATTGAACCTTGACGGTACCATTATCAGCGGCAACATCGTAGACACTACCTTGTGGCACACTGTTGGCTAGAAGTGTATTATCTACTGCTACGGTAATACGGTTCTGTTGACCGTACAGAGCTTTTTCCGTCAACTCAACTTCGAAGGGCAAGTGTCCCATTTCGTGATTGGTCAATAACTCGCCGTTTAACCACTGGAGTAGAATAGAGCAGTTATATATAATTTGAATGGCTATTTTAAAAAGATTATTTGGCCATTACTTACAACTTCAGCGAGATAGTTGACAGATCCAAAGCGAAGAAAAACACGCTTGTACTGCCATGATGCAGGTATGAAGAAGGCCTTTTCGTACCAAACAGGTCCCACATGATCACGCAGAGCTTTGGAGGTCGTAATATCGTTGTAGGATGACGGCACCGGCATTTGCATTACTTTGCCTGCCTATCAAATGGTACATTGTTGTTTACGTATTCTCATTAGATATAATTATTAGGCTACCCAATCAGAATAATAAAACATTTATAAAACTACCTTCGATAAACTGTCGGAGAACCATCCTTCGCGATGTCCTTTTTTGACATCATTAGACGGCGGTACAACGAAATCCCAGAAACCATCGAGTGACTTGACCTAAATAAGCCAGAAAACAAAACCATTTGTTAAACAAAAGCTACTTCTATAAATAGTAAGAAAAAAAAACTTTCTATGAACCAGAATAGAGCGCAAGAATAAAGTAAGCCATAAAACTGAAAAAAAATTCCTTTGTCACAAAAGCGTATATATAATATATGCAAATGATAGTTACCTCGCGAGATTCGCTTTCCCGGGGATAAAGCATACCCGGAAGAGGCGGAATAGGTGGCTCCTCGGGACTGATAGCGAATTCGTCAACTTCGGGAAGCATTCCGGGATCCTTCACGTTGACCTCGGTTCCCATTACCAATGCGCCTCCGGCGACCGCGAGCAAGAACTGCCGCCACATTCCTCCCGCGTTTTCCTATAACCCAGTCAAGCAAAGAATCTACTAATTTTTGCGTTCCAGTTCTCGTGTTTTTCTTATTATGCGACGCCTGTTTCACTATATAAGCCTTTCGCAACGTGATTTTTTTTCTCCATCTCCAGTTGCCGACTGGAAACTTGCACTTTCTTGTTTTCCTTATATATCCATTTCTCTTGTCGCATACAATGACAGTCGCAGTATATTATGTGCTGTGCGGTTTGTGTAATTCTTGCGTTCAGGTAATCGAGCAGTTCAAATGTTATATAAATTTTAGAAAAATCTTTAAATTCATTTCGCTGTAGATAAGTGCGTTTTAAGTAGACTGCCCGCAATGTCATAACACATTCCAATGAAAATTCAATTGTTTTTTAATGATCGCTTTGTATATACTTAATACTTATATTCATTGATGCATTCCAGGTCCGTTATTCATTAATTTTATTCATACAGGCATTTATATATTTACTTAAAAATCTGTCTGATATTATTATTTTTTCCTTTAAATGTAACATAATAATATAATACGATCTCTTTTCTCAAGTATATTCATATCTCTTATCTAATAAGAATGATCCCTTGTAAAAATTAAACCTTATCGTTTTAACACACATCGTAATCATTATTCAATCATTATCACCAAAAAGTTCTGGTATATTTTAAGGTGCAATTGGATTGAAACATTAAAAATATTTTAGCACTGGAAACGTATCCATATCATAGTCGTAGGTCATTGCCCGTTGTACTCTGCAATCGATAGAGTATGTATATGTATACCTTATGACCCTAACTGCGTTCACGGTCGAATATTACCAAAACTTCCCTCGATATTGTTTTGTATGGTGAAATCCAGCAGAGAAATTTATTTAAATAAAAATAGAAATCTAACATTTAGAATAGTATCGTGCAAAAAGAAATTTTGCAATGAATACAATAATTTAAAATTATAACAACATTTGCATTTAAATTACAAGCAAAATTAACAATATCGATGATCATGAAATATCCTGTCAATATATATATAAGTGTATGAAAATTCTAAATAGTGCAAATATCAATTTTGCCAATTTCACCTTTAAAATACTCCAATTGCAGTCGGATAATGATTCTAAGAGTTTCGCTTAATATTAACATAATCTTCAAAATCATTTAAAAGATATATTAGAATTTTCATTAGATAATAAATCTAATTAAAAAACAAATGTCTCTTGTTGTATTGCAAAACGCAAGAATTAATATTTAAATATTCAATACAAAAGGTAATTTTGAATTCCTAACTATAAATGAAAAGAAAAACTTACGTCGTTCACCTCAAAGTTTAGAAAAAGCGGAGCAGACGCGCGTGCGTCTCGTGCGGTGGTTCGCGCGAAACTGTGCAGGGCGACGCGTTACGCGGAGCTTAAAACTTGTCGGCGATAAAGATCGCAGGTTTCTCGTTTTCTTTTTATTTCGATAAATCAGCGGACAATGAGATCGACCGGGAAGACAAGAGCGATTAGAAATAAAATATACAAAACGGAGACGAATAAACAGTTGACACGTTGATTATAAACGAGTCTTTCTTTAATGAGATGTGCGATCAATAGTGCAAAGATATTAACCAATACGGAGACTCAATGATAAGTTCATTCAGATTCCATCAATCGAAGTTTCTGATAAAATTTAAACTATGCTGTTGACGTGCATAGTTATAGAAATGTTTTGAATTACTTATAGATTATCTATCAATTGTAGATGATGATCTGGTTATAGATGGATGCCTGCTGCTCTTTTTTTATTGTCTATTTATGCATTCTTGTGCAGTTTTTGAAACAATTGAATTCATCCGGTTTACACGTATACCAATTTCAAAAGTGTTACTTCTACTTTACACAATGCACGATAATTTCGTGACTTATCATTTTTCTTGAATGACGCAGCTCGTACAAGAATTTTTCAAATTTTGGTCATAAGTTAAATTGATACTCAAAAAATGTGATTGGCTTTTGCATAAAGCATAATTTTCACAGATCTATACTATTGTATTTTGTCTCTGAAACAAATTATTAGCAACAGTGTAAGATAAATATCGCTCATTTACAATCGAGTACACAATCGTTATCGGCAATTATCATTTTCCCTCAAAGTAATCCTTATACAGATCTGTATCTGCTAAGACTTTATACCAAAGGCTACCTCAATTAAAGAATATACTCCCGAAGAAACAAAAAAAGTACAGGCACACTAAGCACGCGACATTCGAGTATAAGAGGTGCGGCCTCGAATTGGACCAAAGTGGGGAAAAAAACCGACAACTGAAATTGGTATTCCGCTATCAGCATAGAAAAGGAATTAGAGCCGTATTATCGTTGGACAAAAGCCAACGCAATTTCGGGGCTTGTCCTCCTCCTTCTCCTCTTTCGCGCCGATCGCAAACGTGACTCTCGGTATACTGAGCTATGAGTGGGAGGAAGAGAAGAAGGGGCTAAAGCCAAATATTTGCTAAGGTATGATAACAGTGAAATTTTCCTTCAGCCACTTGCTGCTCCTTTATATATCGCGATATTATTTTATTCAATGCCTATACGAGCCCGGTAGAACTCCGCGGGCACAAGCGTCAACGGAAAAATGAAAAAAGAGAAGGAGGAAAGTGGAAGCTTTAATAAGATTACGTGCTGCTATGTATTCCACTTTCGTTTGTGTATCTTACCCGAAATGTGGGTATTTCTCTAGTGTGTGTGTGTGTATGCACATGCGTGTTATCTAGTGTTTGTCGAAAGGAAGTCATGGACTTTGCAAGTCTAATTACGCGGACATGCGAGTTAGTTTACAATTAGTGTTATCCGTAATTCTATACTAATAGTTTCATTATCGTACTGTACGGCTTATGCGAAACTTTGAGGTTTTCGAGCGTAAAATCTGTTTAACGATGACACATTTATTACTAATAAGTAGCTCTGCATATTAGTTGAAAAATTAATACAATGCTTGAAGAATTTAAATGAACCTTTTGAATAAAATTTTTTCTTAGGTTCGTACACTAGAACGGTATAAATAATGTACATTGCCAGTGACATTGATTGACTTTAAAATTCTAATTCGCACGCTCATGATCAGTAGTGCAAGTGCAATTATTTCAAGACTGTCTGGCCAATGCATCAATTGAAAATTTGTAAGATCGTTGATCCCGATCATTGCTGCATACCTCCGGCTATATTTCTCATTATCTCTCTCTATTGCTCGAACATTACTGCAGCATACAGGGTGGGCTATTTATTTTTTATCCTTTTCCATACCTACTTTTAATCTTTTATCCCTTTATTCTTTTTAATCACAATTTATCAAATTAATGAATTTAAAGATTTTTTTTTAAATATTACATCTGAAATTAAAAATTTTTATATATGTTTATATCATCAATATAAGAAAAATCAATTGATCAATTTGGTTGTTTGCAAAAGAATCGTAATATTGAATTTACAATTTACAATGTTTTAAATTTAATACTGAAAATGATTAACTAATAGAAAATTTATTGTATAACAGGGATATTATAATTTTTTCATATATTAAGCGATAAATAAAAAAAAATTATACTCAATATCACACTTTATACAGCGCTATAAACATCCCACATTCGCACAGACATCGCGTTCGAACTCACCCGTTAGATAATAAATACGCTTCGCACTCTGACCGAGGGGTTCGCAAGTGTGGGTGCGAGTCGTCGTCGTGGTTGTATCACCTTCTCGGATACCACCTGATGCGTCTGCGTATATGCAGTGATCCCTCGTGACAGAAGGGACGCACTGTAGCCCGATATTACAGCCGCAAATATATCTATAGTATACCCAGAAACCTATATAGCAGCTACACGCGCTTATGCCTAATCGAGCATCGTTGCACGATCATCCTGTTTCTCTCTCTCTCTCTCTTCTCTATCTACTCGTCTATGATCAGCGATGATACCGGACACCGCCGTCGAGAGAGAGAGAGTTTCTGCAGACGAGTGCTCGACCCGACGTCAACTGGTGCAGTGTGACAGACGTGCATCGGGACGAGCCCGAGCTGCAGTGAAAGAGTGGAGAGAGAGAGGGCCCTTTGCGTCTCCGGTAAGAGCCGGTATCCGTCTAGCACTAGCTACTTCGTTTCGTATCTTATAAATACGTACTGTCGGCTCTTTGAGGCGATGTAATTTGCGAGGATCCGGACCATTCGGAGACCTAGTTTTTAGCCTGTTTGTCTTGGAGAGTTACGACGGGTTCAATGGGTTGTAGGATTGTGAAAAAGGGCTGGTGTGTGTGTGTATATGTGTGACCCAGTTGAAGGAAAAGCTTCTTGTTTGTTTGTTTGTTTCTTTTCGACTAACGTTTTGATACTTTATTGAAGTTGGTTTTAACGTCGGGTATCGGGCTGAAAGAGCTTAGTTGCGTGTACGGACATTGAACTAAATTGACTTTAACTATAATACCTTATTTATAATACAGCTGGTTTACGTGATTAACCTTGGTAACGATTGCTTCTGACGATCAGTATACGAAATGAAAAGTAATTTTTCGTTATTTTTTATATTTAAGAAAATTTAGTCTGGCTCTAACCGATTCAAATTCTGAGCATGGCTGTAAATTGTGATATAAGGATTTACCAGTCGGTATAGGTCCACAAACTTTGATATTATTAGTAGCTGCAGTTTCAAGTAAATTATAATCATGTAAGCTTAATAGATAATTAATAACGTAAAAGGAATCAGAGGATAACATTGCGATCAAAATTTATTATTTCGTCTACAACTTGAAACCGTATAACTGTCATCTTATTTACATATAAAGTAAACACGAAGATGATTCTTGGAAAAAATTTTATAACTTGAATGACAGCTTATGATCGTATGCTGCGACTAGTTTAAAGATAGGCTATTACACAGTAACGGTTAGATCGAAACAAGATTTTGTATAACTAGCATAAAGAATTTTCCATGCAAATAATTTGTTTATTAAAAAATGTTTGAATATTGAAATTCATACATGACTAGGTTACAATGTGATAAATTTAATTAAACAACAAATATCAATTAGAAAATATAAGAATACATTTAATGACATTATATCAATATCAGCTTATATCTCGTCGTCGATCTAGAATTTTAAAATTATATTTACCTAATCAAAGTGACTTCAAAACACTATCATTTCAAAAAAATATTGATGACTGATAAATCTATTTTTAAAATTTGCACAACTTGTTGCTGGTTTGCTCATACGAAACGTACATTCATTTTTGATAGTTAGATAAATTAGAAAAAATTATTTACGTGTACAACTGTAGTCTTAACGAACAAGGAAGATACAGCAAAGACATGTTTACAGTGTAATTAATGGAATGAAACTTATTACCACTAGAAATTGAATCACTGGAAAGTGGCGCCAAGACTCGGTGACTGAGGCAAGCACTAGTACTCGAGAAAATAAGTCGATCTTATAACATTCTACCTTACCTGTTACTGTAATACATGCGTCTATTGATCTCATATGTAAATATTTCTCAATCATCACACATAATAATTTGAACAATCGGTTTTTGTTACAAAATAAAATCCATTGTCATCAATTATTGGACTGCTTCAGCATCGATAAAAGTCCATTGTTATTATACTTTCGAGAGCTCGCGATGAAATACGATCACTCATAATTTTTAGATGTATTCGTCTCTTTCATTAGATTTTTTATTGACGTTTAACGTAAACGTTTTTGAAGATGCAGTTGAAGTATTGAATCTACAAGTTTGGTCTCCTCTTAAGATTCTTGTTGTCGAATGTAGCCTACTCACCGTGAACTGAACTTATTAGCGTAAGTTATCAGCATTTATTAATGGCTCATTGCATAAGTAACGTATGCATGTAGGTCAACCAATCATCTGTATTCTGTATAGGGCATGATATCTGTAAAAGGAGAGTACAGTTAGGCATGCCATTTTCTCTGTAAATTCCAATAACTGATATATGCATTTTGGAATTTTGTTTAAAATAATCATTACTACTGCAGAATAATGATGCGATTTTTCAATTAAAAAACAACGAAGTATTAGATACGACCCAACCACTACAACACCATTACTCGTAGCAACCAGGACATCGATGTGTACTCCATCTCCAGCAAAAGAAAGCTGGTACATAATTTGCGCCCGCTTCAAAAACAAGTCCATCGCCATCCCTTTGTACGTCTAGAAGCTCGTCTACGAGCTGGAGAGCAAACGAGGTGTCGTCTACGTGACGTTAAACAACCCTTACGCCGATCCTACGACTGAAGACTACCACGTGTGCGAGAAACCGATGTTCAGTAAGGATAGGGCGTTGATGTCGAGGAAGTGGAAGCCGAGAAACGTGGCCAAAGGATATAGCTACATGTGCGAAGTGTCGGATTTCATCAGAAACAATGAGATTCTGTTCCATGACTTCTCGTGACGAGGAAACCCGGTGATGAGTCGGTCGAAAAAGGCTTGAATTGTCAATTGACAGTGCGTCGATGTAGTGTGACGAAAGTAATGAATTTTGATTCTAGTCTTTGAAAATGAATGAATTTCAATTCTAATCTTATGGAAAATTAAGAATCTTCTAGTACTACAGTATTAATCTCTCGTTCGATCTGAAATGTATTATCGCACAAATGAATTGAAGAGATCGTCCAGAGCGATACGAATGATAATTTCTCTTTTAGAAGCGTTAGATGTGAGATTAGATAGACCGTTACACACGCAAGAACTTATTAAGCTAAGAAATATACATATTTAAATTACTGTTACCTATTTTAGGTGTACTATTTTACAAATTTGTTAAACAAAATCCTTATCGCTAAGTTGCATAAGGAAAATCGTTGACTGTACAATACTTCAGGCGCCGATGTAATCTCTTATTTATTCGTGTGCAAAAGTACAAAGTATCTTCGAGATAAAGGTGTAGCATGTTTTGACAGTGAACAAAATTTTCAGATTACTTCTATGGACAATTTAGAAAACTCTTTGAATTGAAACAAGCCATTATACATTTGTTATCCAACCCTGAGCTACAAATTAATTCCAGAAGCCTCTTGTGATTTAGGCATTAGAAGATTAAAATTTCAGTGCACGCAATAGCGTGCGTCAGGTATAGGGTAAGAATTAAAAAATACTGTCGACCTCTCGAAGGTCATCTCGTCAAGGTCACTTATTTTTGTCTATGAAATATTTGTCAAATTCAATTCTCATATTCAATGTTATCCTCAATGAGTAATGCAGTTTCTCCCAAAGTTACTGCAAAAAGCGAATCCTTTTGTAAGAAGGAGATTGACCTTTAGGATGCATTCGCGGGGTCAGCAGCCTGTGCGCGTTTAACAATCAAAGTGGCTTCCGCTGGTGTCCTATATGGCGACAGGCGCACGAGTGGTGAATCATATTTTTGATATTCTCCCGCGGGGCCCAGCTATACTGTAATATCAGCGGCCGGTGCTTTTTTATTTCTTTGCCGCGCGCCACTAATTTTTTCCCTCCATTAATAAATACGCAATCGCGCGAGTGACGCAGTGCTATAGAAGCTGAATGACACATGCCTCGATAAACTATATTCTTTTTAAACAATGTTTACGATTTAGTGTAAGGCTCGGTTGATACTGCAGGGGCTACGCGATAGTGCGCGACTTAATTTTTCATTTTTAATTATTAAAGCGGTGTATTCCTGCTTGGGGCGATAACTCGTGACCTAGAATATGGGGAAATAAATATGTTTGCGTAAACATTGTTTCAGAAGGAAAAGAATGAGTTATGTTGAGTAAGTGAAACGGCATGCGGGAGGAAAAGTCGAGAAGGCGGTGAAAAATATGTAGAGATGATGTTATTCAATAACAAGAATTTGTTTGTCGTTATCATCCAGAGACTAGTGTAAATACCTTTTGTGGGGTATCGCACTCAGAATTTCAATAAGAAATCCCGGTCGAGAATAACAAGAAACTTCGAACATCTAAAATTTCTACTAAAATTGTTAATGTTGCAAAGCTTCATCCAAAACGAAACCATAATAAAATCGACAGTAATATTACATTTGTTCTTGAAATATACGGACATTCCAAAATTCGGGCCGTCATGCTGACGGTTATCATGTTTATAACTTTATAATAATTAAATTTTAAATGGTATCCATTTCATTATTGGTGTACATATAATACTATTCGATATTCAGATATCTATAACATTAATTTGCATTTCAATAGCACAGCTATACAATACCTGAAATAATTCCAATTTCTCCATTCAGCTGTATATTCAATTGGCGTTATTTCGTTGAATAATAGAAAAAACTCGATATCGTGTAATATCGAAAAATACAAAACTTTTATAAATTATTCATGATGCCAAAGGACTTGCCCAAAAAATATACACTTCCAAAAATGCCCAGGATACACACAAAAATACGTTCACCCCCTAAAAACGCACTCCTTTTCCCTCCAAATATCAAAAGAATAACAAAACCACATCAACAAATACTCGCATCCCCACACACTCTCCTGTATAACCCGTTGCCTAAATAAAGGCTCTACAATACCACGCAACTCTCATTTATATCCAAACTCAACACATATTTATCCACCCACTCACCGTCAGGTTTTCGCGCCTAAAATAAATAAAAAAAAAGAAGAAATAGAAGCCAGCCACTGAAAAATGCATCAGCGCAAAGAGCAAGTCTCGGGCCGTTATTCCGGCAGTAAGCTTCCGGCTCGGAACCGCGACGGCCTCGGGCGCCCACTCGTCGTCGCAGGATGAATCGCACGAGTTATCGGCTGCTCGCGCAGCTTTTATCTGCGCGACGCCCGCAGGGGGAAGCGGCTGGTCGTTGGCCCGTTGCTTCTCTATTTTTCACGAGTAGCCGTGCTACTGCTATATAGTATATACTGTTGCAGTTATATATGTACTGCTGCGCGGCTTTCCTTTTTCTCCGAGTAATAATAGTGTCTGGCTCGATTAATCTCCATTCGAGCGCGTGTGGAGAGATGTGCTAATGATGGTGATTCTTAATGAGAAATTAAACAAATCTCAGTATATTTTGCATATATTAATATACATATTATACCTTCTTTTATTGTGCTAGGATGCGTTTAATCTCCTCATTCGCATATACGACAGGAGAGTACGAGCTTTCGGCAAAAAGCTCGCGCGGAGATCAACGACTTGAAAAAGCCTGGATTTCCAGGAAGATCGTCGTCGTGAGCTGAGGTTTTGCGCTACTGCTATATATACTGCGGCTGCCTCAGGGGGGATATCTCTGGAGAGGACGAAAAAGCTGGAGAGGCAGAGAGAGAGATTATGATGGCTGCGAGTATACTTTGAGGATAACGATGTGGCGTGCAAGAAGAATAGAAATTAATTGTAAAGCCTTGCCGGAAGATTTCTGCTTGGCCTTCGTGGCAGAAAAGAGTGATGTGCAGTATAGTAAAGAGTTAGTGTGTGTCAGTAAACACACTATCAATTATAAAAGAGCTGCACTTTGTTCGGATACGAAAATAGTTAATCGATGTTGCACGCACGATATCCATAAACCTAAACTGCGAAATACGAAAATATTATTTCGATAGATTGAATGCCAAAGTGCGTGTATATTACAGTGTTTTCAAGGAAGAAAATCGAAAGTAAATCAGCATCTATCATGCGTGGAAAACGTCAGTGTTTTATACGCCTCGAACTTCTTTCCTCGCCATAAAGTCAGAGTATATAGTAAATACTGCAACCTCGCTCTCGAAATCTCGCGACCCAAATCCCAAGCTACTCACCGCAAAACCAACAACGACACCAGTAGTACACAGCAATATAATCTCCTATAGAAAAACGACGCCAATCAGAGTCTCTCTCTCTCTCTCTCCGCGAATTTCAATTATCCACAAGCCCATTAGATAAAGCCAGTGCGTGAACGTATTCGCGCGCGTTCTCTCATTAGGCGGCGGGAGATTAATGCGGTTCGTTTGGGAAACGATGCAGTGGAATATCCCCAGGGAGAACTAGATCGTCGAGGAAGTCCAATGGCTGCTGGATTTCGCATCACGATCGGAAGCTATATCCTATATGCTGGTATGCACGAGAGCCGAGAGCTTTAACGGTGCGCTCGAGAGCTTTTTGGTAAAAAGCGCACGTCTAACTGTCTCGAGAGGGAGAGAGGCGATGAAGCCGGAGAAAGAGTATAATAGGTGAAGTTTCGAGGAATCTTAATTGCGAGACGGGAATTTAGTCGTTGATTGCCGAAGAAGAATGGCTTTCGCGCTGCATCATCGTCGATCGCGCGTGTAATTGAATTTGGGATTTTATCAAGATAATGTAAGCTCGTATTTTAATTTAAAAATAACTTGGCGTGAAAATATTCCACGCATTTTTTTCATTTCCTAAAGTTATTAACCGTTCCCCCAAAGAAATAGAAGTAGAGAAAGCGCGTGTTTTATGAAGATAAGAAGAGTACAGTAGTAGTAGTAGTAGTAGTCGCCGCCGCGGCAACAAATCGTCGCGAAAGTAAAGCAAACAGGCGAAAGCCCTAGAAAGGAATAAAAATTTCAGAAAAGCCGGAGATAAACGGTCCTATACACATGCATAAAGGGTGAAAAGTGCGCGCAAAGGAAGAGATAATAACGGACTCGTGGAAAAAGATGAAAAGTCGAGTGCGCCGACGAGCTTCTGCTGCTGCTGCTTCGCTCAGAGGAAATATGGCAACAATAAGAGAGAGAGAGAGAGAGAGAGAAAAAAGCTTGTTTTTTCCCTTTATATGTATGTGTGTGTGTGCAGTAAAATGAAGTCGCGCGACTGGTTGTTATGAACCAAGTTTTCTTTTGCTCGTCCCGTTGGGAGTGCGCTCCCAGGACTTTTTCATCGCAAACCACTCGCGCGATCGGTGCCTTTGAGACAGGTTATTGCTGCGGAGTCGATGGAAATTTTTCTGAGAGCTACTGCAGTTGAATAATTGTTTACTTTAAATTTCGATTACAAATCTCAACACTACAATAGTCTAAAAACACCCAAACCATAATATTCTCTCTCCATATAAACAACCCATACGAGCTTCCATATCAAAGCAACATATCCGCAGAACAAAGCAACACATTGTCAGGTATACGCATGCAACCCCGTATTATAACAAGCCCAATCTCCTGAGGAAGTATAGCTATATGTATACAGCGTATCCTCGGCGAGCAACCCAAACAACAGTCGAAAAGACACGAAAAGAAAATAAAAACGCTCCGAACCTCCACCCACACACGTGGTTCTCTCTCTTTCTCTCAGACACATGCTATACACACGCAAAGGAAACAGCAGCAGCAGCAGCAGCAGCAGCAGCAGTAACGTCGAGGGTGTGGCGGCGAGCGCGAGCCCTATACGCAGCTGTGCGTGCACAACACATGCGCACACCCACGCGCACGGCATATAGTAGTCCGAAATTAACGGAGTAGAGAGGGAGCGCAGCGGCGCGGCGCAGGCTTGGAAGTAAGAGAGAGAGAGAGAGGTTTCGTTTCGAGCCGTCGGCTTCTCTTCGCGAGAGTATAAGCGACAGTCGCGCGGCATGCGGCGCAACGTGCGTACGGCGGCCGGTCGCTCTCTGCAACTCTCTTATTGTTGCCGCCGCTGCCGTTGACTTTTTTTTTATATATACTTACATGTATATTATACTTCTGTTGTATAAAACTATATAATATACTCCCTCTCGTCGTGGTAGTTTGTAGTGACGCTCTCTCGGTGCGCACAAGTGTTTTTATATTTGTATATATTAGTATAACCTGGTCCACGTGCTTGTCGTCCCTTTAAACGTGCGGGTATTATTGCTTGTTCATATATTACCTGTGCCACAATAAGAGAGAGGCAGATAAAGAGCGATATTGTTGCAGCCATACGTGCAAAGAGAGCGTAAGTTTGTGCCACTTTAACATGCAGATTAAACTTGCGGAGTATAATATATACTTTTACCGAAATTGCAACCGATACAACGCGCGCGCGCGCGCGCGCGAGAAAGCGAGGTCGAGGTTATAGTCGCCTGGCTCTTTGTTTTGGATTGCCGGCGCTGATGCTGGTTTATTTTTGATATTTCCCGCGAAATCGTCCGGCTTTGTTTCGCGGCTTTGTCAGCTGCATTTCTTTTTTTTTTATTATTTTGTCCCATTGGACTTTTTCTTCTATTGAGAATGCCGACGTCGAGGTTGATTGTTACACGAGGGTCATTGTGCTTGTATATATAGGTACATTTTAAAAAATGCGGTGCAATGGCTGATAATTCAACGCTTCTTATTCACGCGGTGCGAGGTTTATTGTTTCCATAGCGGGCAATCGCCGGGACTTTAATTTTAGAATAGAATGCAACGGTGTTTGCACGCACCGCGGAAATAGCCGCTTCGCACGTTGAATATTTATTCGGCAATTCGGAAAGCCATTCGGCCGATGTTTAGCCGTGCAATAAAATGCGTTTGTCGACCTTCGCGTCGAAAATAATATAAATGTTTTCCATCTGCGTTGACTTTTGAATGAACTCTTTTTATATACGTTTGGTATTCATCGAAATTCTATGTATGAAAGTGGATATAGCGGATCATGAAATTCAAATTTTCTTTTTTTTTATGGTCCGCGATCGATCACACCCTCCATATAATACAAAGCGCGAACAAATTCAGCGGGGAAATTAATCAAGCAAAAAAATACGAGTCTGCGCGCCCACGAGCATCAGAGGAATCACCCTTCCCCGTTATACAGACCCAAAAATAACGCGACTCACTTCGCGCCTAAATGAAAACAAACGATGTACTCTCGCGTGTATGTGTACAGCAGTAGAGAGAGAGAGAGAAAAAGGGAAAGCGACTATACAGCAAGGGCCGAGGCTGATCAAACGAGACTAAATAGCCTCTGGCCGGTTTGATATATTGAACAAACTGAACGAATTTCCCCACAGGGGGTTCGAAGGCGTGCTGCTGGCTTATTTTCTGTTTTTTACTACTGCTTCTGCTGCTTGATCGGCTTATCGAATTCCCTGAAACCGGGGGATAAGGGTGACGACGACGCTCGACTTTTTCTTTTATCTCTGATATGCTTTCGCGCTGAAAGCCGAGAGACTTGTTTTCTTTTCTTTTTTTGAGGAAATTTTCGGCTGAGTCAGCTGTAATTTTTTTACCCGGTCAATTTTCTGTTACGTTGTATAAATTGCGGTATAGTTGCTTTTCTGTCTTTGCAATATTTATTAACGACTGTTAAGCTTTACGATTGCAATTATATACAGAAATGAAAAGCACTTTTTCTGCACTCGTTAAGCTAATTTTCCATGCTTTTAAGTATAATACGGACTTTGTTAATCACGCAAAAGTTTCCGTTGCCGTTGAAAAGAGCACAAAGAAGGCTTAAAAAAAAATAAATAACAGTATTTTATAAGCAAGTCGACTATATACATTCAACGCGTATTATACATATATACAAGGGGGGCATGAATGGGCAAAAAGCATCACAGCGCGTCTATTTCGAAGAAATGAAGGGTATACATGTCTGCACGCCATTAACTAAATTGAATGGTTACATTGAACGAAATTTTTCTACTTGAATAAGTAATTGATCGCGCGCTCTTGAGCGCAGCGTTGCTGCAGCCTCTTGAAAAGGTCCCGAGCTTTTAAACGCCGCGAGACTTGAGAATTCTAGCAAGTCCCTGCAATTCGATTGAAAATTATATAAGTGCATAAAGTGCGCGCGCCTCTTCTTGCAGAGTGACATTTAAATTTTTATATCTTAATATATAAAATGCCAAGTTCTTTTTTTACGGCTTCAATAATTACAACGTACCAATCGGGGGAAAGCTCGCGGAAAACAATTTAATTAACTAATGGAAATAGATTTTTCAATTAGTTAATTAAATTATTGTAGGGGCAATATCAAAACGGGAAAGTTATTTTCAACTAAGAAGATTCTCTCCCGACTGTATGTACCTAATACACAAGTTCGTTATATCCCAAAAGAGTAGCCTTCATGAAAAGCAAAAGGAGATATATAAGGGAGATATCTGAGATCAGTATCGTCGATATGCGACCCACGCGCGTTAACATGACAAAGGGAGACTAGTCGACTCTCGGAGGCATGATGCTGCTCGCGGCTCTCGAACTCTTCTCCGCGCCGCATACTGAACACGAAAAGAAACGACGATTCTTTTTTCGCCGTCATATCCTATCCACTTTTTACTTCTTCTTCTTCTCTCTCTCTCTCACTCCGTATATATACATATACGTATATAGTTCATCCGGTAGCCAACGATCGAGTATTTTTACCCGAAATAGAATTAAATGCGCCGCCGCGACTAGCATGCATTAGGCATGAGGGTTTCTTTCTTCTTATTCTTCTTCTCATAAGAAATTTGGAACGAGCCGTTATATACTTCGCGGAAAAATGAGTTATGTAGGCGTCGAGTGAATGAATGAAATACAGCGCTGTCTGCAGTATTTCAGAAATGGTTACACGTATATACTGCGAAGTATATATTTAAGTATTATTATATATACGGGTTTTGCTGTAGAGGAGAGGATTCAATTCTTCGCGACGTCGCTGCCGGATTACAGTATATATATGGGAAATTGGATCTGGCCGTCTTTTCTATATATTATATTTTGTAACGAGTTTGTCGGAGAGGAAATTCGATTTTTCTTCTCTCGTTTGTAATTGAATACACTCTATATAATTATATATATATATAATACACCACCCATCCGATTACTCATCTCTCGAGAAAATAAAATTCTATAATAAATCCCCTCATTATATACGCGAGTACAAAATTAAAATATAAAACCGTTTTAAAATTATAAACGCGATCGCGCGCGCGACAGCTTCATCCTCAAAAGTATATATCCCATTCAGACTAAACGCTGCCGCCAGTCATTGAAAAAGATAAAACGAGCAAAGCGCGACTACCGGAATCGTAAATCAAGCTTAACGTTCATACACACACATACACACACCCACAAAGCGATTGGGTCTTCTTCTCCACAATATATATGTATATACACCACGTCGTCGTCGGGCCGGATATGCGTGTCTAGGATGCGCCCATGGGTTTATCTCTAAAGGTGGGCGAAACGAAGAACAGGGGATTTCGCCTAAGTTATGTATACACGTTGCTGATGCGAGATGGATATAGGTACACGCTGGATCTAAGAGGTTTTAGATTATCGCGAGTATATATATGTATAATCAATGCCGAAGGATTTTCATATAGTGTTAACGAAGAGGCTTAGGTATGAAATAACGTAAAATAGGTCGAATTCAGATGCGAGCTAATAATTCATGCGAGCTTGAGTTGATAACGAGCGCCTTATAGTTTCCATTACGTAATCTCGCTGCATTTATAAAGAAAGTAGGTAAACGTATCACGCTAATCCTCAGTGATTTTTAAATTAAAAAAAAAACATTATACCCACGTGTCGCACGACTCACTCTGTGAAAAAAAATAAGAATTTGCATGTAAATATATAAGGGTGTATCACACGTACTACCTATATGTATATCGTAAAATTGAAGCCAACGATCGGTGTGTCGATATACCCCATATCACACATTATAAAACAGAGAAGCGCATGACGATATATAACATATACACACATAATACCTAACGTCTCACAGCGTAGATTAGCCTACTCCTCCGCGGCGTTTTACCATAAACACTCGTTTGTCGTGCAGCCGCTCAAAAGCAGCAGCAGCAGCAGCAGCGTTATGGAGAGATAAAAACGTCGTATCTGAAGTTACGCGTACATAAGACGATGGCTCAAGAACGGAAGTTCTTAATGAAAGCATATTTTTCACTCTTTTTTGTTTCTCTCCTTCGTATTTTTAATGAACGAAATTTATGAATGTTTACGAGCACAGCGAATTAGAAGAAGATTCGCGGTAAAGGGCTTTTAATGAAAAGTTATCGCGTATATAGTCCGTAATTTGTTTTACCTGGTATACACACTCGAATTCATTTTATTTTATACGCACTGCACACGCGCTTCGAATACGCTACTGTAATAAACAATTCCAATGTCCTTCACGCAGTCAATTTTCGCTCGCAAAATTTTACGCATCCCGACCACCGACAGCATATATATATATATATATATTTACGATGGACGCGCTGCATATCACACCGGTGAAATGAGGATAGGTGTATATATTCATTGAGCAATAAACCGCGCGCGCAGGATGAATAGGAAATTGAAAGTCGTCTCCTCGACGAGAGTGTAGTGTATAAGTCTTCGATCAATCGTATGTATATAGGACAAGATCCTCACGAAACTATAATACAGATTCCTTATAATACTGACGGGCGTATAAATAAGGTACAAAGCGTCTCCCGCATTCGCCTTGAGGAGTATATAGTTATATAGCGTAGAGTATACACTATATACATATAGAAGAGGCCGAGTCAACAAAGGGGACACCGCTGCGCGAGATAAACGGGGAAAATTAAGTTGGGAGCTGTTCCAGGCCTCCGAAGTTTGCGCGCGCGCCGCCGCCGCCGGCAGCTGACGACTGAAAGGATATATAGGTCGTACTATAAGATGAACGCGCATATATATACGAGCGGCTGGAAATTCTTGCGACGTAGGTATATAGGTGCAAGTTTGGGAGAAGAGTCATGGTATCAACGCAAGCGAGCGCGGATCTAATTTTAAGTTTTTCCGATTACGAGATAGAGGTGGTTAAGTTTTGATCGATATGAGAGATGAATTAAGCTTTGATTTGATAAGTATACCTACTGTCATTCATTCGGTTCGAAGTGGAATTAATGGAAAAGTTCTTTGAATTTACGAGACCGAGTAATATCTGGCGTTATTGGATATATTAGGCGAGTGTGGATAAGTAATAGTAACGAGAAATAATAAACGTAAGTCGTAATATAAGGAAAGAGCCGCGAAGGCATTACACGTGTGATACTAACCATAAAGTTCGCGACCATACGATGATACTATATAGTTTCTCTGAAGCTTCCGAGTGAATCTGCGAAGCGAAGCATATATAAATTGCGCGCCTGCGAGAGATGTATACAAAAAGCCTCTCTGCACATTCACTTAAATTCCGCTCGTTATTTTCGGGATTTTTATCCGTAAGGATGTTCGTTAGCGTGTTCCTGTCGCTGATAGCGCATTTTTCTTTTTTGCCTAGATTATGAATGCGGTTGTGCTCTCGAAATCAAATTGTGTTATATGCGTTGAAATATATATACACTATCGCCTGATAAGACGCGTATACGAAATTTTGGGAATTAAATAATAAGATTACGCGTTGAAACTTTCGAATCTCGTGTTTTGATTGCGAATGTGTTATATAAAAGAAATAAGAGCTCGAGAAAAATATGCGAGTATCAGATGCAGCTTTACGAAACGTCAGCATTAATCTCAGGTGTAACTGCAGCGCGGCATACCATCGTTCGTTGACTCATCATCTGTCGAGATTTTTATCGCATTCTACTTTTGAGTATAAGGTTATTTATACGATTACCGCAGTGGTCTTCGAAGCGGAAGTGTGTTTCACCTGCTGGTGGATAAATAAAAGATTGTGCGGTACCGTGAGTCTTTGTTTACAGTTGAGAGAGTAAATAGACAAATCAATTTGATATAACGTTAAGAATGAAAGTCTCGAATACGCTAGGATATTATGCTACTTCGTTTAATTTAATTTAACTTTATTATATGATATATTCTAATCGTAATAACTCTTTATAGCGAAAAATCCCTGGAATCGGATATCATTATGACACGGCAAAATTTCGAAAATAGCATTTCTACATTTTTTAATAACAGAGCTACATTTTCTCCAGTAAATTAAGAAAACGGGTCTTAATTTTAATTTCAATACTTTATAAATATCTAGAATCTTTCGCTCTGTTATTATATAAATAAACAGAATATGTTATTCTCTCCAACGAGAGAATAATACCCATTTTCAGATCCACTTTTCCTCTCATAACAGTATCAAACGAGACGTAAAACATACCCGAGAGTTTCTTCCGCGAATATATAACGTATAATCTTCACCGCGCCATTAAGCTAATGACGCGAAAATTTCCCCTCGTACTGTGTATAGGTATAAGAGGTGTATCCGATAAAGCGTCTAAGCTCGAGATATGTCTTATTTTGTGCTGTATACCTTAAATGGCTTCGCCGTGGACCACAATTCAAATTTCGCTTGGGATTCGTTTTGGTTTTCGGGGTATGGGCTGTAAATTTGGGATCTTTGAATCGTATAATGTGGATTTTCCTTTGTTAGAAATTTAAATTAGAACTACAGTAAAGTGCAGTTAATTTACCAACTCGTGCGTCTGAGCAACGTAAATAAAAAGAAAAAAGGCCAGACAAATGATGTGACCTACTTCAATTTACGAGTTATACATATGTATATACTAACGCGTAAACCTGACAACGTCGCCATATCCATTTATTTTATTAAAAAAGTTATTCCATTAGCCTTTGTCATAATACAGGGAAGAGGCGTCCCGTAAAAATTACCGCTACATAATAAGCACATCCACGTCAATATTGTGGTGAACTCGTATATAGGTTTACCCACAATGAAACTCACCTTGAATGCATCAGGGAAAAACGAAAGTGACTCACGGTAAAAATTCGGTTCCTCTCGTGTGACTCACCTCGAATTTCGGCATCTATATAAAATATACGGTATTACCACAGAAAGACAGAATGTCAATGCCCTCCTTTTACAAAAAAATTCACTTCCTCAAACTCCTATATATATGTACTATTCTTACGCAAAAAAAACTCTCACAGACCTAACCTCAAAAAGACACGCAATAATAAACATAAAATTTATCAGTTCACAGGGTGTCCGGAGCATCAGCGCAGTGTAACGGACGGATGGTCCGAGTCCCAGAATTCATCATAATAGCAGCGCTTATCGGCTGCTGCTACTGCTGCGTGTCCGCGAGGAAACAGTCGCGCCGCCGCAGCGCCACGGGAAGAGGAAGGAGAGGAGGCGGGGAGGAGATTGTCGATTCTTAAAGGAGAGGCGAGACACATCAGACTCTCGGCAACATTGACGGCCACGACACTGCATCATCAGTAGCGGCTGCACAGACCGACTCATGCCGCCGTTTTTCAAACTGTCGAAGACAGTTGCGAGAAAATCGAGAGTGGACGCACTGCCGACTGAAATCTTTGCCGTGTTTGTTGTCGCGTTTTGCTCCTGCTGTTGACAACACTCCTGCCGGAAGGTGATAGATTATATACCGCGAGGAGTTTTCTTAGTATTTTCTTTTTTGTGTAAACAACTGCCAACATAACCTTAGAAAAAATCGAACTTTGTGATTCAAGTTTCTATATATAACACTCGACTCCATCCAACGAGTTCCTGGAACAACCAAGACATGTCGGCACTACTAAGCGTCCTTCAGGATACTCGAATCGCGCGACACGATTCCGGCCCTTATTGAGATGGATCGAGTCGCCAGTAGGACGATCAGTGAAAAAACCTCCTCCTGACGACGGCGTCCCGAGGAGGAAAGGTTATATATATAAATATATACCATAGTGTGCCTCGTGGTGGTGATACTTGACAGGAGATATTCTCGTACAGTGTAATCGTGCCTTTTTTTTGGAAACAAGTGCTTTATTGTATTTTTGTGTCGTTGTTTATTTTGTTTTTCTTCGCGGTGACAATGTCGAGGCACAGTCGAAGATCGGAAAGGAGAAGCTTGGAGATCGGAAAGCTGCTGATCGCGTTGATGCTTCTGACAGTGGTGGCGCTGGCGCGGGGGAAGCCTGCCTTCTCAGCGGTCTACGTCGACGACAGAGCGGTGAGTCTCTATTTTTATTTTTTGTTTTCTTATATACCTAATATACACTTGGCTATTTTTGGTGCCGTGTGATGACTTTGATTCGGGTGGTCCTTCGGAGAAGAAATACGTTTGATCGATCTGGACCGTTTTAAAATGCTTTCGATGTCGTATAGCTGAATATAGGATCGTGAGAGAATAATATATATTTGTGCCGGGACTCGGAGGAGGGGAATGTTATTATCATTATTAATTAGGGTGTGAAAAGTCAGACAGCGCTGGCTTATCGTATTTTTTTTTTTTTTTTACTCGTCGCCTCGTTGAGTTGTGATAGTGGATTGATTATTTTTATTAATTGACTGTCGTAGCGTGATCAATCGTGTTTGTAAAAATTACAAATTTTTCACTCGACGTTAGTCACGCTTTATATAACGGTGTCAGTGCGACAGTAAAGTTTATAAGGCTTATTGTATATATAGCGAGCAGTTGCGTTACATGTTTGTATAAGGGATTATCGGCGTGACTAAATATACGTTTATCTTCAAAGTTCAAGTTAATGTCAAAAGACAGAGAGCCAACGACCTCGCAACGATCATTATAATAGTTTTACGACAAATCTCTTTTACATGCGTGGGATTTGCCCAGATACTTTCGCTACATATTGTATCTAAATGTTAATTTTTCACGATAAAACAGAGAAAAATGAGCTTCTCCGGAAATGTTTCCACCTTATCTCTAAATGTATATTGTCAGTAAATATTTTTCTTTCATATTCATAATATTTACAAGTGCACAGCGACGTGGTACGAAATTTATATTAGAGCCGTGGACAGTTTTTTTTTTTTAATAATAAAAGCACGCGCCATAATGCTTAGAAACTGTATACATAGAAGTCTACTGTATTGAAGTACAAAAAAAGTATATATAAAAAGAGCTTTTAGTCGGGATATTTTTCCACCATTTCCGAAATGACATCCTGCACTAAAGCTAAAAGCCGCACAGTAGGTTAGTCTCTTACCGATAGGCACTAAAAATCCTCGACCTAGAAATTGTATTGTCACCTACACCTTCTGCCGCGGGAACGACTCAGCCGCCCCCAATACTATAAAAATACACGTATACACCTATTCGATTTCGACGGTCGTTCTATCGAGCTAGAATAGAATCGACTTGTCGCCAGGTTGAGTTAATAGAGAAAAATGGATTTTGCTAAAGTATACAAGTAAAGTATTAGCTAAATTTTATTGATAACAATTCCACAGAGTAAAACATCCTACGTATTTCCGGTATATCTCTATAAAGTGAAGGATTGTTTGCTCGGACGGACTGTATGCAAGCTCTCCCGATAAATTTTAAGCATCTGTGCCCGTAAAAAATTCCTCTCCATAACGAGTTTGCTAGCGAGAGCCGAGGCAAAAAATATGCGGTATCGGAGTAGCAAACTGTAATTGGACGAGTAGAGGGAGGGGGGATAGGTTTGGAAAATTTTTTGCGAGAGCTCGCTCCAGAAGTTTTCCGCGCTACTTTCCGGATTATGCTTGTTGCTGCTTCTACTAATACCAGGCGAAACTTGTAAAAGTTACTCGGTATACGTTTGGCCCTCTCTCACTCTGAAAAGCGCGCTTCCGCCTTTTTTGAATAGAAATTTCGTTGTTCCTCTTTTTTTCGCGAGTATAGAGTAGAAAGTCCAGCGTAATTAAGGTCACTCATTTTAATTTCAAATCTCCCGCCATTATTCGTGTATTTGAAACGTAAATTAGGCGCGAAGTTTCGGCGCGAAGTTTTTTTTTTGTTACTTTACATTATACAATTTGAAATCTCGCGACAATAATTCACCACCGCGCTCGGCAAATGTTTGTTTGCCGTTGATAATAATTTATCGGCTATATCGATGGCCATTGTATACGCGATATCCGTTAGAATAAATTATACCGCGTCGTCTACTACACCCGAATAATTCCCAATAAAAGCGCTGCGCGTTCGCGTGTATATAATAACGTGTAATTAATTGCGAGTAATAACCAACATCAGCAGTCGTCGTCGTCGCCGCCGCCGCATTTAAACTTTTCCTCTAAAACGTCTGGCGTGCGGATTATTCAGAGTTTTTCCCCACACAGCTCTTAGTAATACGTCCAGTGCAAAAGCCGCAGGTGCGAGGCAAACGCTCGAGTAAATTATTTCCTCCTCGTTGCTTCGAAAGTAATCGCGAAATGAAACTGACAGTGTATTATATATACCCCACGCACAAAATTTAATGAAATCTCCTACTACAGTACAGGGCGCACGATTTTGATTAATCACCGCTACTTATTTATTCCACGTTGAGATTAAGCTCACTTCGTATATAAATAATTATCATCACTTTGCTACGCGACACGTATACGAGCGATGTTTCGCTCTAACAAATCTTGCCCCAGTTCGTCCTCTCTTGAGAAAAACCCACTCTGCAGACTTAATTTCCACTTCGCGCGTCCGGAAGAACGTATCCAACCGAGTAGAGCTCACAGAGAAAGCGAAACTGGAGGTCAATGTGTGTGTGCGCGTGTGTGTTGCACACAATGTAAGCCATGTGAGGTCGGAATGAGGTGCGGGAAATCAGGACCGACACTTTTCGTTTCGTCGCTGCTGCTGTGCGAAATAAATCATCGCGACGGAATTTTTCATTTGTGTAAAACGAGAACTTTTGGTCTCTAAGCATTCTCTAATATACTGAAGAACAAAGATCGTCACCCTGATGGTGGGTGATATGCGTAATCAGCCGTATAAGTAGCGCCAAGCCATATAATAAAAGTATAATCGTAATATGCAAAACAGTTTTGGACTGGTCATTAACCCACCGCTTAAACTTGCCTTTGGCTAACGAAGATAGGTGGCGCATGGGCACTTTTTCTGTAGGAAATATATAATCTACGCGCAAAATGTATAATATGTACCTCCACCATGTGTCGCATTGCAATGTTAAATTCCCGATAGATGAATGAAGTTCAGTATTTCGCAGTCGAAGATGGTCCTTACAAGCTTTTCAGCGTACTTTGAGTCAACTTATTTTTATTTTAAATCAGTAGATTAAACGTACCTCTCCTTTAAGCTTCGTTCGTTCGGAAAGCGATTTCTGTCCTCTTTTGAAAGGCACTTAAAAATTAAACTTGTGTTCGCGACGTTCATTCGCAGATATCCTCTCTCGACTTTGAGAGATTAAGCAGCTGCAGCAGTTGAGATTCTGCAATTTGCAATAAAGTCTTGAATTTTAATTGCTGCAACTTCCTCTGATGTAAATTTTTTAATCCTCCGTAGGTTCTCGTTAGCGCTCTCAGGGTTTTATTTAGAATCGCTCGTTTTTGCGAGTCGTCATTTGGTTAGCTGCAGCGAGGGTTGGACGCAAGAGAAAAGCGTCGACAAAGCGATGAGTTTCTTGCTAAAACCGCATCTGCTCTTTTTGAAAGCTTGATAAATGATAGCACGCTCACGCGAGAACAGAGTGCGATGAATTACGAGAGAGGCTTAATGTTGCGTTTACGATGCATATATACGCGCGTAATTAGGAAAAATGCGGAGGAAAGGGGGTGGAGTTGATTAACTTAACAAAATATTGAATTTTTTGCGATGTTACGTCTCGTGATGCACTTATTCCAGCACGTTGGAAAAACGCGCGAAAGTGGCTTTGCGTTTCAGCCGAGTATTTAGTCTTTTTTTCAGTCGCGCGAACATATTTTTTTCCTCTCTGCACACCGTATTCATATTATTTAAACGGCTTAAAAATTTCGTTGTTGGCAAGCCAAAATTATACGTTGTTAAAATGTCCAAGAAAAACCCTTTGACTTTCTCGTTTCGCTGGAAATTGCTCTCTGACGTGGAAATGTAGAAGCGGAAGCTTTTTACATATGCATATACATTACAAGTACTTGTTAGAGGGAAAAACACGTATGTATTATTAAAATAATACTTTCCGACACGATTCCAGGAAAAATAATACACGTACAAAATGACAGCGACTCTTCCTTGTATTATACATGCCACAGTGCTAAAATCCCAACAATATGTATCAAACACCATTTTTCAACGAAAGAACAACATACAAACCTAACGCTTCTGTGTCTCGCACTTGAAAACACGGTGCTTTAAGAAACGCAAGAAAAACACTCCAGCACAGAAAAGAGCGAGCAAACGTGACATTCTCAGAAAAACTCGTCGCACAGATTAGCATTATGTCTGTGTTCTAAGCGTCATTAATTCAAGCTTCATGCAACGGCTTCATTCTTCCTTCTCCTTCTCCTCTCGCAAGAGCTTTTCCTTCTCGAAGAACGAGAACCCTCTTCAGGCTCTGCCGCGTGTAATAAAGCAAACGAAAGTATATATGGTATAGCGTGGCGTTCGATAAGCACTGCGTGTGAAAACGCACGTGCCACAAGCGGCACGCGAGCTTTTTGTACACAGCTGCATACTGTGTGTGAGTAGCCTGTGGCTGTGACTAAGAGACTAAACTGGTGTTCGTTGTAAACCGCGCTCTTTACACGTTAATTTTGTAAACGGTACGTCTGTATATACATGCGTGTGTTATATAAAAAAAGAAATACAACTTTTTGCTCTTATGCGAGTTCTCGAATTCGTCAGCAACAAAGAAATGTTCGTGCATAAAGCACATTATCGACTAGCGCGTTCGCAGTTTCGCCTCCTCTCTTCGCATATCACTCCCTCCAGACATCCCCCTTTGTTTTACGTATACACACACACACACATACACATACGCGTGACGACGAGCTGCTTCCTTTATCGAGCTCTCCCTTATTACGACGTTGCTATGTTGCCAAGCTGCTTCGCTCTAGCTTTTCTTCGATGCACTATAACGTTGTTTTCGCGTATGCCTCTCTTTCTCTTATACCATCGCGCAGCTTCCAGCTTGGAATTATGCGTATAATTTTTCTCAGAAATGTGATTTTTTACATAGCCTCGTCGTCATCTCGGATGATTGAATAGCGCAGAGCTATTTTCTTGAAAATGAGAGTTTCGCAATTTTCTCCTCGTCGTCGTATTGAAAGAAGAGCACATTTTATCGTTAAAAATATAGAGAGGGCAGAAGCTCCTGACGAGACTAATCACTGAATCCCATCAAGTCCCGCTTGTTTCTTTCTCATCTGAAGGAATATACATATATATAGGTATATATATCCGAGGCCATTACGCGCGGTCCCGATTTCCCAAACGACTGCATAATCCCGTCGTCGTCTTCATCTCGAAAGCTTCATCCCTCTCCTCGGGGGGGTATAGCAGAGTATAGATAGAGAGAGAGAGGAAAGTCCGGAGAGTAGAGGTAGTTTCTCGCTGGCAAGTAGTCTCGGTATTAGCGAATTCAGGATCGATATAGCTCTCCAACCGAGCGAGCGCTCGCTTGATTACCGAGAAGTAATTTCATGACAGTGAGAAGGAGAGAGACAGAGGGATTTAAGGACCGAGGGAGGAATGCCCTCTGCAGCTCTTTTATCGATGCATAGTAATGCGTGCCTTTTTATATATATAATATACACAAAGGTATTGTGCTTCTTGAGCATTATTAAATTTACAGCCTTTGTTCCTTCCTACAGTTTTCGGTGATTCATCGAAAAACGTACGAGCAGACGTACTTCGATGAATGGCATTGTTTGCTCGGCCATAAAAAAAGCCCTCGGTCATAATTTACACCCGAAAGCTATATATATATATATGTACCAGATAATCCCGTCAAAAGCGCGTTCGCACAGCAGATATGAAAGATTCAAGGGCGCGCTTGACTTTTTGCCGCAGGAGGTCAACGTCGTCGTCGCCGCGCGATTTCCGATCGACGACGGCGCTTATACTTCGAAACCATTAAAGCGAGTATATAGTATGTGTGTAATGTACTCGCGCGCGCGCGATCGAGGTCGTTAACTGCAGGAAGCGCCGCGGCATATGTGTGTTTGTGCGCACAAAATGGCCATTCACGAAGAGGGAGAGAGTCGCGCCTATATACTAGGACGACGACTTTTCGACGTCGTTGCTTTCTTCTTCTGTCTACTCTCTGATGCTCTCTGATGTGTGTATATGTGTACATATATATATACACGTCACGCCGCGGCTTTTATGCGCAACGTCGCTTTTACGCGCGCGAGCGCCGTCGATTTTTATTGTCGTGTGCGCCTTTTAAGGCTTCCTCCTCGCGGGGCTGTTAAAAAGAGACTAATTCGAAGAGTTAGTGTTTATGGCTTCCTCTATTGTGCGCGTGTAATTATTTGGATAAAATATGTAATAGTTGATTCTCGTATTACGGCCTACTAGTTTTGAAAAAACTCGTTGAAATTTCATCTATTAGCTACTTTGTGTAAATTATTCACTGGGAAAGTCAATCTTCGTGCGTTTGAAACTCGCGACAGTTGCACCGCTTGAAAATTTTGAAAAACTAGGAGAATATGAATTTTTGGTATAACTATATATACAACGCATTGTATGCAAAAGCGAGATTTACGATTTGAAGGATTAAAGCTTCAAGAAAGATACGCGGCTATACTAACAAAGTATTAGGGACACAATGCTCGTCGCGTTTTTTGGCAATGACGAATGCGTTGCTTAACGTTTTGTGTTTAAAAAAAACGCCTTTATTTTGCCTGCGCGATGAATTATCGTTGGTCCTATATACTGTTCGGAAAAAGAGCCTTTGAGCTCGCGCGCGTGATGATGTATGCGTGCTTTTTTAATAATAAAAAGTGCCGAGAAATAAAAGAGTATGGGGTTATAAATCAGATTTACTCTTCCGGAAAGTTATTCAATAAAGAGAATATATGATGAATGGATTATACCGTATATACTACATGTATATAATACCCTAAGTATAATAGTAATGTACATATCGGTCAGACGACGAGTTTGCTTCCAAGCCCACGCCGTCCACATTATGCAATTTTCAAAGTTCGCTAATTATTTCAATTATTATCGTCAACTCGTCGAAAAAAAGACGGTGCACATGATTCATTAGAGCAAAAAGTAAAGCAAAATCCAAACGAGCTCCTTTAATTAATGTTAATCAAGCGCCGCATGTCTGACTAAGCTGGCGCTGCATACGTCTGGACGCCAATGATATATTATATACACTGCATATTGTCGCTGTCCTCCTCTTATTCTATTGTCACTGGAGACAATTTCACGCTGCTGCTGCTGCTGCAACAGTATATAATTATTTATACATTAAATTCTTTTTCGTGGATTTTCGTTTCGTTAAATTTCAAAAAGTTTCACTTACTCTGGTAGCAAATAAACCAACTACGATGGCCCATTCGCCAATGATTGACCAACCGCTGCCCTAACCAAAGAATTTGCGGCAACGTGCCACTCATTTAGAGTATACTTTCAAGTATAGCAATTTCTAGAGTGCGTTTCGAAAAGCTGCGCGAAAATTGACACAAAGTTGCAGCACCATCAGTAACAACTGTTACAAGGCTATTTGCTGCGGGGAAAGTGTGTTTTGAAGCTTCAAGTTTAATAGATTGTAATTATGAGGTGCTTTGATGGATGTATCGATTTACACGAGAGAAAATTTTATATCTTAACTATGCATCTTTAACGTTTACTCTATGAATTTCTTAATAATTTGTCTAATAGATACGACGCCATTTACTCGTCTGTAAAGAGGACAGGCATTGATGACCAATACGTATTTTATTATAACAGTAATCATCTTACGAACTTCAGAAGAAATCTCTACAGCAATTTTCTCTCCTCAAAAAAATCCACTACCATGATAGTGCACGACTTCCCCCTGGTAGAAAATAAACCAACCATGATGGTCCATTCGCCAATGGTTGGCCAACGTGTTTGCAAACCTATGCTAAACCAAATCTAACTATTAGAAGCCTGGTCTGTGTATATTAGCAAACATGCGCTCTTCAGCTGATGCTGTGCATGCGCGCTATAGCCTATACTCGTGGCGACTCGTGCGTACACCTTTTCACATAACACCAAAGTTTAATAAAGTTTATACTCACTTCAAATCTAATTCTACGATGTCAAAACCATATTATTGTTCGATCTAGTGCTTGTTTATTACTAATAAAATCAGAATGTAAGTAAATCATTTGAGCAGGAATTGATGATTTATTATCTTTCTGTACCAGTTTTAAAATTTGACAGCCTTTGCCCAATGGATAGTGTAAAAGCATGATTAAGTAAGCGGGTGTGTGTTGGACAATAGCTGTAGGAACTGTTGGCCAGACTTCATAAAATTGACCCGACGTTGGCGAATCTTTCGTGAACGTTTCTACCAGGGCCCTTATAACCGACAGTTGTTAAAGTACTAACGCCTCGAAACCTAAAACGGCCGTCATTTCGATCCCCAGCCAAAATTCCTTCTCTCTCTCCTCGTCCGGAAAACTGTGTCGTCCGGATTGCAGCTTATCGCTCGAGGCATTAAAAGCACCTGGCGCTCCGTTTATTTCCAGATGTAGAGAGAGACTACACTCGCCACACTGCCTTCAGACTTTGTGCGCGGCAGAAAATTAAAGTACATGTCGTGGCGCAGGTGCACTCGTTTTTGATAAAGAGTCGCTTCTCTTTCTCTCTGTGCTGTTTGCTTCTGTGTGTGTATATATATCTATAACCGCAACGTGCGCGGGATCGAGATTATACACACTCGGCTGCGGATTCGACGAGAGAGATAGTTTTGTGATTTCAGGACTGCGTGGTTTTTTTTTCTTGTGGTGTTTGAATTCACGTTTATCTTATCGGGTGCATATATAGTGTATACCTGTTGGATATTCGTTACAACTTAATTTGAGATGGGATTTATAAATGACGCGTGGGCTTAATTTCCCGCGTGTTTTACGATGTGTGAAACTTCACGCGCTACTTGTTCTTTTTTTAGAATTTAGAGTCGTTTTTTAAATTATTTTTAATTGAAGTGCGTTTGAAAAATTAGTTTTTAATAAGTCGACTATATAATTATAATAACTACGTGGAAATTTTGACCTGAAAAAATGGTGAGACCTTGTGCAGGCGATATAAAACGCGTATAACGAATGCTATGAGAAAAAAGAAAATTCTATGCAAAACCTATTTATACACCGCTCTAGTAATCAATAATTAATACATAAATGATCCGTTTCGTCATTTCGCGTTAAGCATCCTTCTTTCTAGTCTGACGAATAATTACACAAAGCAACAAGTCATCGGTGCTTGACGTGTATGTATATATATATGCAGATGCGCTGCAACGACGTGTAAAATCATGTGGGAACGAGAAACTCCATTAGACGACGGACACATCCTCTTCTCGAGAAAAAGAAAAACACAGCAACTTGCATACGAGCCCTCAAATAAGTCATTACAGCTGCAAATTGGATTCCCGAGTGACTTGCGAATGTTCGCTTAATTAAATTATCCGGGGATAAATGCACAAAGGACTTTCCTTAATTTTGCGTTCTCCCTGCACTCTCGCGAAAGTTTAGTGCTTAATATTCATCAACGGCTTAATCATGACGTCTGTTTAATGGGAAAGCTGCTGCGTGTGTGCTTATGGGTATAAACAAAAGCTTCTTTTTGTATATATCAAGAGCAATGCTCCCAGTTTGGAGAGACAGGCGTCTTTAATGGAGTGAGAAACGAGCGTCTAACGATTCGCGAGCGATGCTATACTTGTATGGGCATCAGCGTGGGAAGGACCGGGAATATAAGTGGGACTCATCAATAGATGTATCGTGCAAATTCGTTGGTTTTATATACTACCGGTATTTTTAATTCTGAGCTAAGAGATCGCGAATATAAAAAAAGCTAATTTTCATTTAGGCACCTTTCGCTGATTAGCTCATTTATTATGGATGAGTGCTGTAGGCAACTCACGCGTGGATCTCTCTTATTTTCAACGCTCGGAAGACTGTGGCACAGATCTAAGAGAGTGTCTCGGTCGTTGAAAAATTTACCCAAGATTCTTGCGAGAGACCTAATTATAAACGTGGACGCGTATATGTTCGTCGGATATTATGAAGTATCGCTGTCATGTATATCAAAAACAATTGACACGAACAAATATTGATCCATTTCGCGTGTACACTTTGCATTAATATTCAAACGTGGAAAGCTGTGATACATTTTAATATTCATATAAAATAAACGAAATCGTTAGCCGATCAAAGCGGTTAATTATTCAAAATCACATACGCAGTCAATCAATTCTCGATCAATTTATCATCCGCATGAATATTCAATCCCCAATCAAAGGACAAAACCTCTTTCCATCACCATCAGCAACGTCCAATTGAATACATAAATCGCGCACATGTCGTCGTCGGGGCAGCTTCCCAGAAAAATGTAGCAAATAAACGCGAAGCTGCAGCAAAGTCGTCTGAAGGACGTCGGCGCAGGCATATTCGTAATGCGAGAACTCGAACCAGTTCTCGCGTGTACTGTAATTAGTAACACATGTCGACGACCAGCTGTATACTTACCTCCCCCGATAAACTTGCGGACGTGTACCTATATTAGAGATGCTTCACTGGCACAAAGGATCGAGTGGTTATAGATATGGACATTATCGTTTCATACTTAATTGTCGAGTGTTCCGGTTGCATAGATTATTTAACAAGGAAACTTTCGGAATTGATTTATTGTGGTATCTTAAAATGCAAACGAATCACTGTTATTTTTGGCGAAGGAGCCTTGGTTGCAGAGAAGTTATCTTTAGTTAAAAATTCTAATAAACGTAGCATGAAATTTTTAACAGTTGTAGCTATAACTTAACGATCAAGCTAAAGTAGACCATTCTTCGGCAATAAGGATCTACTCAACTAAAGTAACAGATATTCGTTTCTTGTTTATGCACCAGAAATCAGTTTCCCAAAGTTTCAGCCGAATCCGTTTCCCGGAGGTCATGCACTCTCGTTTACCCAATTTCTCTGTTTACCGTCCGAGAAAGCCTCAGTACAAACAAATTTATCACAACTTTTGATTAGTATATAACAAAAAGTTTCTATACTGTCTGGTTAACAGAAATAACCGTAACACTGAGCTTTTCATTAACAACCACTAATCGCCTTCAGCAGCAGCAGCCTCGAAAAGCTGCAAAAGTCATAATCAAGCTCCTCACCCGTTAATTTCTTCTCGACCCAATAATCAGAAGTCCCTCTCTTCTCGTTTGACGAGAGCAAACTTGGCTGTCTCTCTCTATTTCTCCGAGGAAAAACTTCATAATCCCCAGCGAACTTTGCAATGTATATACCGAGAGAAAATCGAGAAAGCCGTCAAATTAGCCGGGCTTGCGAGCATAGACAATGGAATCTCCCGCAAAGGATCCGAGGCCAGGTTTTAATTGGCGTTACTTTGCCCGCTGAAATCGTGATTAAAATCCGAATCCGCGGTCGCTTGTGTTTTCGCGAATAGTAGTATACTCCTTTGTGTCTCTTCTCTCTACTCCGAGTGTTTCGTAGACACGTAATAGACCCCCCCTCTCTCTCTCTCTCTCTCTCTCTTGCCACAGAGAGACGAAACTATGAGCAGCGTGTAAACGTAGGGTTGCAAGCTACTACTTGAGTCGTAACTACTTCGTTAGCGAGATTTCCATATTTCCACCGTCGCCGCCGGGGACGACGACGACGAGAAGAGCTAACTGGAATCGAGAGAGAGAGTCGACCGAGTTTCCAACAGACTCTATACATATGCGTCTGTCTCTGCAGCGACGCAACTTTAATCTGAAAACTAGAGAGTGTATACCTACGGGCTGTGCAGCATAGTGTGTATACCGAGGAGAGACGTCGAGCTGGAGCTTAATTCGAGCCGATGGATGGGAGACAGCTTAGATGCGGAGCAAATCTTATTTGGATCGTGTTTATTGGAAGCATCGGGCGATCGTTAGTCATAGAAACTGATGTTTGGGTCCTTTTATCGCGTGGTTCGTGGGATATTAGTCGGTTCTCAGTGGGGAGATCGTAGATTTTAGCTTGTTTGCTGTTTGGTCTGAAGCAGCCAACCATAAAAATTGAAGAACAAAATTTAAATTCAGTTTTATGAGTTAGGCTGGTTGCCAGAAGATTCTAGCACTATTCTCTTTTAATCTTTTCGCACAAGCAAGAAAGATGTTTCTAATCTTGCCACACACCAAGAAATTATTATTAATGACTCAGATTTGCTCGCTACACGTGTATTTCTCAAACAACGGCTCTAAAAAAATTTATTGTATTATACTTGTATTTATACTTTTTTTTTATTGAAAGTCAACCAGTTGCTCGGAATTCATCGAGTCTCAGAACACTTTGTCTTTCAGTATATTTCACAATCTCTATCAATTGTGTACAATCGCCAATATATTTTTTTTCAAAACTTCAAGACAAGCGCGATTCATCTCTCGCGCCATAAAGATTGTTGTTAAGAGACCATCCACACACACAAAAGAACTGCCAACGTTATCGTCATTAATTGGATTCGTCACAAACTTGAATCACAGTTCAAAGCGACGAGCAGATTAATTGCTACAGACTCCAGAACGTGATCTATATAATATTTCTCTACAATTATAAATCCCGCGAGCGCGCTACGAGAAAAAGGGACACGATCGTCTTACTCAACTTTGCACATGACGCAGCGTGAGAAAAACAAAGAACTTTTCACCGTGGGTGTAGAGAAAAATTACATGAATCGCCGATCGAACGTGACGATTCACTCGAGCTTTATCAGTGCACGTGCTTCCGGTCAAGTTGTCTTCGCTGCTGTAGAGTTGTGGCATTATAACTTCTTCGCGCGTCAATGATGATGATGATGAGCGGATGTAATTTGTAGATACTTCTGTTGGGAGAAAAAGAGTTAGATAATGTGGTTAATGAAGAGGCCTCTCTTTAAAGATGTTACATTATTGTTATAATTACAGTAGTTTTTAATTAAACGATCACAGTATTATAAATATAAATAACTTAGTACAAATTATAGTCAGTTTCACAAAGCTTGTAAACAACTTTGAAAAAAATGTGTTATATTATTTATTTATAAGTGAACAACTTTAAATACTCTTGACCCCGCAGCTTGGTATCAGTGAAAATTGCGAAAGATCGATGCTTGTTATCTGAAGTCAATTTAGCGTGTAGACAAGATTCTACGCATGTCTTGACTTTTCTTTGCCTATCGGTGCTTTTATTTCCCCTCTCTATTTTAGATATATGCTCGAGTCTTGAATAAGTTTCATAATTGTAGCTGAAGATACTAAAGTAGCATGTTTAAATTTTCTTATATATTTTTATATAACTTGTAAACATCAGTTAATGATTATCTATTTTAAGAATCCACGTATGCAGTCTGTTGATTACATAGTTTCAAACGACAACAACCTCCTCATACTGAATAATAATTATAAATTTCACAAAAATGAAATTCTCAAAGCCCTAAAAAATAACACCAGCTATTTCATGCAACTTTCAGTGACTCAGAGCCCGCAGGAGTAAAAAGAGCCGTCAATTCACACGTCATAATCCATCCGTCTCGAATTTCGAAAAAGTAACAAAACCCCACGAAACTTTAGCCAGTAAAAACCTACAAAAAAGACCCTCAGCGTGACTTCCCCCTGTTCCATTCACTCGTTCAAGCTCACTCACAATAATCGCTCGCCACACCGCGCGCATATATATAGTCGTAAACGTCAGCCAAGTGTGAGCATCTCGCGTGCGCTTATCGTGCAGACGCCGCTTTTTTTCGTGCCCGGCCTCCTCTGCGGGCGCATTGTGAGACACGCGTGAATGAAAAGCTTGCTTGTGTGCACGTGTGGGAAATCATCGTGTGGGAGGCGCGAGAGAGAAATAGAAGCTGGTAATGAGAAGCTTGATGAACGTGTGCTCGTGTTTGGCTTATTATATATGCGCGCGCGTGTATTATCTCTGTTGCGCGTGATTTAGGCTGTGTTTGCGATTGTACAATGAGGTTTTGAAGCTTTGAAAGTTGTGATTGGTGCGTTGCTTTGGAGTGCATTTTTGAAGGAGTATGAGTACTACACGTATAGGTAGCTAGTCAAAATAGGTGCAATTTTATATTACTTAATATTTTTATAACATTTACTAATAATTTTATCGTTTACACCAGTTGCATAAGTGAAGGTACGCGAATTAATGATTATGCATTCACATTGAACAATTCTTTTTACCATAATTTTAATTACCTATGAATAAAAAGTTTTACACGTCAAAGCTGATTTGACTCATTTTCATTAAAGCAATTGTACATTTCTTGAATTTACTTTTTTTATCTACTCGCATCCCAAATTTCAGATTTATCTTAATTTTTAATTAACAAATTATTGTTTTTATTTTACACGCAGTTCGTTAGACACTTCAGCTGAAGTACCAACTGTACTGCTAAGGTTATCTGTGCTCGAATCGATGCTTATCGAGTTATCGATGAATCGCGTTAATTGAAACGAAAACTTCCGCACTTACTTTATGAATGTTCGTCTTACCCCACTGTAACTCCTGGTATACTCGTATAGCCAACAGCTACTCTCCCAGATTGTATCAATTTCGAAAACTCCTCTCTCTCTCTCTCTCTGGCGCACAGAGTAGACAGCAGACTCGTACAGACAAGCAGAACCCATAACTCCGTTCCGTGGCTCGTGTTTTTCGGGCGCTTCCTCGTGGATGACGTCACCCTTCCGGCGCCACTCGCACTCAGCTGTCTGTCTACTCCCCATACTGCTCTATGTATATATCCTCGGCTTAAAGCTGACCCTTCGTCGAAGTGCATCGCGGTATACATATATGAACTGACTAGCAAAGCACTTTGTGATACGGGCTCGTCGAGACTCATTAGGAGACAAAAAATTGTTCCGCGGAAACACTTGGATCTTCTTCTTCTTCTTCTTCTTCGCTTTAATCGTCGGCCAAGGGAGAGAGTGACGGACGAGCTGTTAATGACGCGAAATGCGTTTGAAGGACAAAAAAAAAAGAAGGGTTTGTGTGTTTAGTTTTAGTTCAACTCGTGTACGACTGTTGTGTATTTAGTTTTATTGCACCTATGTGCTATACTACTTGGCTCGAATAATCCCCCATCGAAAAATCCAAGCGAGCCCTCGTTGCCATAATCTCTCGTCCATCAGAGAAGCGCAAGCAAATACTGGCGACAGAAGGAGAGAGGGTAAACACACGCGTCAACGCCGTCCCTTACAAGTGCTGCAACTCGGCAAACATCGCTCTCAGTCCATCTCGAGGCCATCCATTATAAAATGCCGAGTTATAAGAGCGACAACAAGCGGAAAAACCTGGGTTATATGTATTTTCATACTATAGCTCGAGTTTCGCTCCTTTCAGAGCTTTCTCTCGTATTTACGCTCGAGCCTCGACGTATATAGTTGTTATTTCCCGCGAGGGGGTCGTCGCCTCGGACGATCAGCCCCAGAATCGATACATGCAGTAGCACGCAGAGCGAGAGGGAGTGCAGGCGAGAATTCTGATGAATATTCAAATTCAAGCGCGCGCGCGCGCGAGTGAGTTTTTATTTTCACCCTCTCGTGTCGGACGCTTTTTTCGAGAAGAGTATTTTGCAGGCAGCCGTTCTCCATCTCTCTCTCTCTGTCGGATTTGTGCTGTTGAATTAATGGCCAAAGTTGCGCTGCGGAGACTAAGATATTATTACAGACGAATTTCATTCGATTTTTATTCGATTCGTTTATCCTTTCGTCCAAACCGCTAATCTCGTCTCTTCGTCAAACTCAGAACTGCAGCCAAGCCATAAATCCCGGCTATTCGCAAACAGTTTTCAAACTCATCCATCACGCTTGAGAGCGATTAAACCGCGTTCTCTCTCTCTTGCGATGAGCAGCGGAGCTGCCAAACAAAATCGCGTCCTATATAGGTACACCGAAATCGAGGTTCAAGGAATATGAGGATGTATTATATAACTCTTGTAGCATCGGCGTGTGTCTCAGAGGCGAAAACACGTCAAGAGTTCGCTTTGGGGAGATATAAAAAATTTATGCTGAATACTCCACTTTTCTCGCGCAGTCTGGCGTATATATTATGTACATGTATACGCATATTTTACATTTTGAATGCGTGTGTGTATTGTGAGAGCAGACGGGAATAGTATTGGATTTTGCTGAATGAAAAATTTCTGTTTGGATGTATGTTTCATGAGACATTATTTTCCGAGGATATGGCATAGTATACTGGTTTTGATGATCCGCATATTTCGGTATGGCACAATAACACATATCATTCATAAAAGTAAAAATATTATAGTAGAAGCTTGCATGGTAGATTCAAAAGAGATTACTCCACAGCGGAATACTTTCCATTCAAAGGATTCGTTACATAAGCATATCATCAGCGGCTTTGCCTTGTTTCGAGCGCATTCTTCTCTCTCACTTCTTTGTCGCGAGTTGCGCAATTTTGGTTCACGTTTTTTTTCCCCGAAAAGTCTTTGAAGTACACAATTATAATAATACAATTCAAAACCACTTTTTCTCTCCACAAAATCGCGACGCATTTTCAAAGAACCAAGAATCGTCCTTTACCCTCGTATATATATATATTCTCGCATATATACCTATATCGCAAGTTCGTCTGGAATAGAGAGAAGAACATCTCCATCCTCGAAATTATATACCCTTCGCCCAGGGCAAATCGCGTCTCGCATACGTAAATCCTCGCTCGTGCATGATCTCCGAGAAAAATACACGTCTATACTACTACTATTATTATCTACAGCGGTTTTCCCGGCGCCTCATCAGCGAAATCACGTTCTCGTATATTATAATGAACCTGGTGGAAACCGGTCGAGTCGAGTCGTGCACTTTTATATTCAATGCTGCTCATCTCGAGAGTTCTATTTCTCTTGATTCGGAAGTCGCGCAAGGACGTCTAGGTGACTTTTTCTCCTTGTATAGTGTATATATATATATACACGGCGGCAATTTTCAGCCTGATTGTTCGCGATTATGTTCCGGAGAAAGAACTGAGAGAGGAAGAATGAGATATGGATCTATAATATATACGAAGGCAGGTTTACGGCTCTCTGCGGGAATATTTTTTTAATACCGGTAACGACCCTGGAACGTATTATTTCTCTCGCAGTTTTTTCTTCTTCAACAGCGGCAGCAGCAGGCGAATGAGTAATTTGCGCTATACTTTGTTTGGAATACGCGCTTAATCGCTCTTTATCGACTATTAATTACTCGCTTATATATATTGCGAGGTTTCTACAAAGCCGATCGTTTCGCTCTTAACTCCCGTTATGGTACTTAACGTTTTTAAACGCTAATACGTACACACTCGAGAGCTAGAGAGAGATTTAAGACTTATCGTAATCGGTTATTATTATCCTTTGTTGTATCGACATACCGTCACTGTCGTAATAAAGTAAACGATCCCATTCACCGATATAATTCGATTGAAAATAAAAGAGATAGACTGGAAGAGTCAGACATTCGAAAGGCTTTTCGAGAAGACAATTGTAGGTCCCTCGAAGCATCGGAATTAGTCCATCAGCTGTTGACTCTCTGAATCATGCCCCCAATAAATATAGTGACGCGGAGAGCCTTGACGCCTCAATATATACCCCCCTCACCTCACCTCACAACACATACGAATATAAGCATCGATGTCTATTTTAGATCTCACTCAACCCTTTTCACACCTTTCAAAACAAGGACGACACATCCTCGTGTTATATAGTTGTACCTACAATACATAACACTATATTCGCACCGCCCGCGACGACGTTTCATGCATGAATATCCAGTATATTATACATGCTGGAGCTCGCCAATCATGCTGCAAACACTGTAACTCTAAACAATATTCACGGGCTGCTGGTGCTGCTGCTTCAAGTACCAGCAGCTGCGTCGTGCATATATGCATATACATACATCCATAACGCGAGCGGAGGCGTGGTTTCGCCAAGTCTCCCCGTGTGTCCTTAATAGCTCTCGCCCGGTTATAAATTTAATTATACACGCAGAGAGCATGTGTGTGTATGTGTCTGAGTCACTGGTATACGCGCGATCGAAGCTATATACCACTGCTTCCTAGTCGCGTCGAAGTCAAAGAGAGAGAGAGAGAGAGAGAGAGAGAAAGTGCGGAGACAAGTAGAAGAAGAAGAGGAGGAGAGACGTCGCGACGTCGCGGCACACACTATATCCGGATCGTCGGAAATGTCGTTCGCTCGAGATGAAACGCTCTCCGAGCGAGAGTAGGCTGAATTGAATAAAACACACACGCGAGTAGTGTTGACGATAATACGAGTGCTTGATTTTTTGGAGAGAGGGACTGTTGCGAGTATTAGCCTTGGGGGATACATGGGCAAAAAGAAAGTCGTTACTTGGGCTAATCTCGATTGCGACAGTCGTCCGACGTTGTTCTCCGTCATCTGATTCATCAATCACGTATAATACGCGCGCGCGCGACAAGTGATTCGTTCACAACAAAAGCTGTCAGGCTTCCGCGTACTTCCCATTAATCCGAAAAATCGTCTGTCATTCCGATCGGAAATCCTTATATACTCTGAGAGAGCTGCAGCTATGCATAGATTACCATTCGCGACCGCAATGTGTGATTTTCTGCCGTATCATGCGAGTTTCATTTGTCGACGTCTAATGAAGAGTGTCCGTGTCTTGTGTATCTTTTAGGATTATCTTAGGCAATTATTGATTTTTTTTTTTAAATTATTATTCATATTTTTAAATTCAATTGTTACACGATACCAGGAATGGCCGCTAAAAATATTGCAAGTGAATTTCCCCGAATCGATTTACGTCTGACGTTATTTAAAATGAAAAAAAAACAACGCACTCTGCATTCAAATTCACCACGTCAGAGTAGTCTAATGACACGTCGCGCTGTCCAATATTCTATACGTCGAAAAAATTTGCGAGCAATCGGCGAGATGAAAGTCCATTGAAGGACTTGTATATACGAACGAAAGGCCAAATAGACAACGACGATGTATTACGTGACATCCTCGCGCAATTAAAATCAAGGACGACGATCGATTCTATTTCAGCACGTAGTGGAACTTATAGACATTTTTTTCCGCTCCGTAATAATGACTTTTCTCGGGAAGACGATGAGTTTCGAAATTGCCGACCGAGGCGGTGAATCAGTCTCGCGCTCGCGGTGAGCTTCCTCAAATATTAACCGATGCACCGTGAAAATAATAACAGTGTGTAGAGCAGCCGAGGATATAACGAAGGAAGCTCTTGAGCGGGAGCTTGTTATATAGTGCACATTCGTGAATCACTTCCGGTCTGCTGAAATTCCAAGTGGGAACGGGATTTCGTAGTTTTATATTCGGCGCGACGTCGAAATTTTTTGCGGGTGATTATATACTTTTTTACGCTTTGACGAGACGTCGGTTCCTTAGAGTCCGTTTATAGTGCGGTCGGAGAGAGTTACAGTTAGCTGTAATTCGGCATTATATATATTTTTACAATTTACTGAAAAAGTGTCATGTTCTGTCATATAACATACATAATATTAATTTTTAAAGCGTATTTGTTATCAAAATAATAATAATAAACAAATATCATTTTTTTTTGTAAAAGCTGAGTCAAAAACTAGTTGGAACTCTCCGACCCTGTCACCATAAACGGACTCTTATAAAAAAGCCATTTTTTATTATAATTAAATTTTAAATTTAAAAGCTTTCAATACGGTTACAGTCGCAAAAGCTCGATCTAATTTTCCGCATTTACCTCGCATCCTATACTCTCCAGTTCCCAAACTGGACGCTTCGTATGAGCGCAATTAATAAAATTTCCCCGTTCCAACAAAGACTTTTTTTCCCCAACACTATAGCGCGAGAGACCGATGAGTAATTTCGATCCACGTATAGCTTTTCGCGCGCGAATATGACGCTCCATACATTGCCAGCTTTCGAAACAAAGAAGCGCCTTGTACGCGCGCGCGCGATGCGAGAGTTTCCCGGCGACACAATGAGCTTTTGTGCTCGAAGCTTTCGAGATTTTCGTTTTCTCGCACGGGCTGCCGGATAATTTCGTTTTATTGGATTACACATCCGAAAAAGTATAGCTTCGCCGCGCACGGATTAACGCGATTTTTTTTTTATTTGCTGCTGTTTCCCGCTTTTTGTTATGGAGCTCGTATAATACCTTATATATACTGAATTGGATTGAATTTCTGAGAGGAATATAATAAATAAGTCCAGGATAATAATTTCTGCGCTCTCTTCATTTGAAATCGTACCTGATTTATCGAAGCATAAATTTGCACATTTTCCACTTCGCGTATAACTTCCTCGCAAATGAACAACAATTTCAAATGCATTGAATTACGAGCAGAGCATCTCACATTCCCAGAAACCACTGGACCGACTCCCCGACACAAAAACTTTTCAGTGGACATGCAGGACTCGCGAACGTAATCCGAGTGAATCTCAACGTAAAAAAATCTCACCGCATCTAAAAAAAAGTAGAATATTCCACATATATAACAACATACACGCATACATATCAAGCTGTCCTTTATAAAACTTGAGCTTTCATATTCATAAAAATTCGCTGCCTCCGAATGACGCTCGTAAAGAGCCGGGACTCGCGATATTTCGCTGAAAAACAACGGACTCAGGAAAAGAGAGAGAAAATATAAATAAGCAGCAGTGTCGGGAAATTGCGTAATGGAGACTTTGTTGCAAAATTCAGGAGCAGCTGCGCTGCGGCCGAGAGCTTAAACAACGCGTGCTTGCGCTATATATACTGCTGCTTTCGTCCGCGCAATGACATTAAACCCCCGAGGCTGTTGTTGCTGCGCTTCGTGATGTTTCTAGGGGAGTGTTTATCTTTGTTTTTTTCTCTCTCTCTCACTCCTGGATTTCGCGAGTATTTTTTCGCACGACAAGGTACTTTTTTTCGGTCAGGCGTGTAATGCTTTTTTAGCCTGCGGCTTTATATATTTCAAGAGTAAAATGTTTAGAGGGCGGTGCATAATTAAAATAATCATAATCATTTTCGTGTTTGGTATCTAAGCAGAGAAAAAAGTAACTGATGTATATTTGTATTTATTCTCTCGCAGTAAAAAATGTCCCTCCAAAAAAAACTCTCTTCATCATTCGCGTCAGCTGTGTGTCGCGTATAAACGACCGCGATACATACCACTGTATCTTTCCGTCGTAGAACGCAAGGGTGTGTGAAGAAAGTACACAGCAAAAGGCTCGGGGGATTAGTCACCGTGGGAGTGTGTCAATCGACCTGTGTGTGTGTGTGTTACAGTTTGCACGTATACACAGGCGTTTCGATCGCTGGGTTAATCAAGCCTGAATCCGTCTTCTATATTTTTTTTCACGGGTGGCTGTTGGGAAATGGAATGGCTGATGAGAAATGGGTTATTTGTTGTAATTAACGCGTGACCTATTTCCGTGTGATTTCTGCAATTGGAGGAATTTTTTTGTTTATTTCGTGTATACTTTTTTTGTGAAAAGATATTTTTATACACATCACTAATAATATGGGCATGTTATTAAAATAAAGCTCCTCGGGGAGCTTTTTGGGAAAGTCGATTTGATTAAAAATCTCTCTACGCTCTGTGTAATTTGATTGAGTACAGAAATTTGATAAAAATAAAATTCAGCCCGAGTAATCCTCTGATGTATAGAACGCAAACGAAATTTAAAAGCTATATCGAGCGAGAGAGACCGCAGGAATTATTTCGTTCAATCGAGTTCCCAAGAGTTAACTGCACAAATTCTCTCTCGAGTATATATTTATTATACTCATGCATGGGAATCAAATAACAAGAATAAATTTAAAAAAGAAAAATGAATCAACTTCAAGACATCACGTGTGCAAACACTCGACGAACAACACAAACCCCCCCCCCGGGGCAATCAATCTCTGAAAGCTCCCTATTGATCCCAGTCCAAACACAGCGAATCAAAGTAGCATAGCACGACAAAATCAAGCTCTTACAGAGCACTGAATCCTCCTAAGCACGCACATATCCAGCTCTGACCTTGCGCGCGTCAAGAGTCCAAGTTCTCTCTCTTGCCCGGCTTCATGAATGGTCTTATAACCTCCCAACTCGAGGCAAAGATCAATGGCCCGCCGCCGCGTGATGTCTGGCAATTAACGGAAGCCGCCACCGAGCTTTCTCTTCACAGCAGACGACGGCGTGCAGTACAGCTTGAAAATCGCGCGTTAGTGGGGGCGAGGACCTGCGTCCGGTGACCCGTCGACAACGTGTACTTGCTATACTGCAGTATATAGAGAGAGAATACGACTCTAGCCGGGAATGTATATAAAAGCTGAGAGAGAGAGAGAGAGCCTCGGCGCAGTAGTCGGCTAAATTTAGAGACGATTTATTTATAGATGCGAGAGACGAGTCGACGTTAGGGAATATTGCGGTGGGATTGAGAGAATATGCTGTTGCTGGAAAATGGGAGAGATTTCGGCCTGGTTCTGGGAATTTTCGGGGTGGGCGAGAAAATTTATTTCGAAAGGATATTATGTGCTCCGGTTTTGTGGTAAGAATAAAGCGAGTTTTCAAATTTTTAATTTTTATCTAATATATGAAATTACATTTTATTATATACGAAAAATAAGGTCATACTAAATAAATCCAGACGCAGCTTTGCAAAGAGTCTCAGGACTAGACACACGCGCCCGCTAAAAGTCAAAAACGAGAACGAGCCGTAAAATTAGAAAAGCCATCAAAGCGAGCTTCCGACTGCGGGTGTGTGTGCAGACGGACGAGATTTCATTTCATCCGCCGGTTCGTCTGACGCGATTTCACATACTCTGCTCTCTTTGGCATTTCCGAGGCAGATGCTCTCGCTTAGAAAGTAAACTTGCAATCCTTTCATTTTTTTTTTTTTTTACGTCGCTGTCTCGATTCGTCGTCAACGACGCTGCGCACAGTTTTGTCTACGGGTTTTTTTACGCGAGAACCCCGTGGGTCTGCTTGCACTTGAAAAATGGTCCAAGGCTATACGCATCGAGTGGAGCTCTATATTTAGTAAACATTGGAGCTTCTCGATGCTTTGCTTTACGTTGGGGTATAGTGTGAGCAGAGTGTTTCTATTGTTTGGAGATCTGTTTTTATTCGATGTAATATTACGAACATTTTTTATATGAGATATGATACCGAGAATAACCTAAATAAATCGAAGCAATCAATATCTGACTTCTCAAAAACCAGACTAATTAATATCAATTCACCCGCACTGAAACCACAAAGTCGTCGTATAGAAAAAATCTGAATGCATCGTGTCGCGCTGCACTTCGAAACTCGTTACAGCCAATCGAATACAACAGCATACAGGCAGCACAAATCTCTTTACAGCAAACTCTTTCAGGAATTCAACACACGCGCTTCTCTCCATTTCGATTAATTCCATAAGTATGGCAGTCATGTGCGCGCGTTTGGAGAAAAGATCGAGGGACTATATATTAGTTATCTCTGCGCGTTAAACACACACAGGGCAGACGTTGAGTCGTAAAGTCTGAGCTCGCGCTAAGGGACAGATAAGGAAAATTCATAAAGAGATCAACGAACGCCCGAGATAAGGATACGAGAGAGTGAGAGGATGACGTCGATGATGAGAGTGTGTTTTTTTTCCTCTTCGACGCGCCTGTGTACTGCTTGACGGCTGTAAAGTCGGACGATGCTCGAGTTTATGGTGTTTTGTTTTATGGAACTGCTTCGCGGAATATAGCCTTGCATTATATGCATTATACTGCGTATTCTTAATAGCAAATTGTCGGGAGGAAGTGATTTGAGAATAACCTTTCGATGTATTTGCCAGTTATAGGGGAGACAGAGACGTTCATGAAGCGAGAAATTTATCGAACTTTGTTCATATACGTATAATTGCTGTCTATATAATTGTGAGCCTTCACTGATGACTCTTCGACTGCCCGCTCGCTTGTGTAAAAAATTTCAGTTGAATTTACGATGCAGTTTGAAGTTTACCGTCGTATTATGCCGAGAGTTTTATCACCAGCTGCCGCGCCAGTGTAATTGTCATTTTCTTCAATTAGCGTTCTTTTTTTTTCTCGACGATACACTTATCGGAACGTTGACCCACATTTTTACATTGCGACTCGTCAAGGCTGGCCTTGAACTTTTCGATATAAAACATGATCTTTCACAACTGCGAGAGCGATTTTCATTGAAATTAAAAATACTTTTATACCATTTCTTTCGCACAAATCAAAACAATCCGACCTCCAGCTGCGCTTTGGCGTGTGAAACGCGCAATGTTCAAGGAGCCAACATAAAGGGCAGCTTTGTGCATTCGACGTATAGCTGCGGGGATTTGCGCGGCGCTCATTTGCAGGACTCGTTTGATATGAGTTAGAACTGAAACGACGTACTGGTATCAAAGGCTATATACGAAGCTTGTGTGTAGCGGCTTTCAGTTATAAAGCTCGTGTGTGGCAGATTTAGGATTTACCGAACGGATTTTTTTCTCGCTGCGTAACGTCTGTATACTTTTTTTGGGGGGGAATTCTATACCCGTGTGCTTTTGACTTTCCTAATGCGATATATATATACTTTCTGTGTCATTTTTAACGAGTTCCCTTTGATCTTCTACAAAATTTTCAACGTTTCTAATAATTCTTTCATTTTTATGTTACAGGTGAGTAGAGTCTTCAGAAAAGATATCACGCACCGAACCTCCGCAACGGTATCGTAAGTCATAGCACGCAATCCAAATTACACCACAGCACTGCAGAGCACTTATCGTTTATTCTCACCCAATAAACATCAGAATACAAAAAGCTCGTGAAAATAATAAAAAAAATACTACCGGGCGATTATTATTCCAACGACTGCGGAATAATAAAATTATCCGCACGCGTAATTCCCCACAGCCTTTCGAATTAATTTATATAAATTTCCCGGCCGACTGTAGCTCGATTCGATTAACCCAGCGGCCGCTTAAAATTCACGTCGCTCGTCATCGAAAAAAGAGGTACCCGTTATATACGCGACCGCACGTTGCGCATGGTAAAACCTACGCAAGCGCCGGTACGTTGGAAAAGAAAAAAAAATTCCTGCACTTCCGGTCCGAGTAGCCGCATATGTGATGTATTTCTATCTTTACAGCTCTCGACTCTTGTGTATATCGATTTGGCATAAGTTCGTTGCGTCGTGTGTTTTCTTTTCCGGCGACTTTTTCCTCTCGTGTGTTTATACATATACGCTTCCTATTTTTAATTCCGGACAGCTCGCACATCTCTCTTCTTTTTTTTCCGAGAAAGTCGGATAGTCCTCTCTTTTTTGCGAGCTCGTCGTCGGAAAGTTTCGTGAATAATTTCACGTTTTGAATTTTGATTAAAAACGCTGTCTCTCCGCTGATGGATTTTGTCGCTATATAGTGTATACGTATATATTCGCGAGCAGATGTGAAAACATTTGAGATTGATTGCCTGCAGAGATGCATCATCGTGCTTGCGGATCCGCTTACAATTTGGCACAACAGCTACGCTCGACGAAAATCAACACTTCGTATATTAAAGCTTTGGGGGGGACGTATAGAATTATTCTTCTTGAGTTCCTTGACCTTCTTAGATAAATATAAAGCAGCTTTCGAAAACACACCAAATACATAAATCGAGATGAAAAATGCAGTTCACGCAAAGCCAATGTCACTCTGATCACACAGTATCTCCATCTTCAAGCTCATCGACACCGCGCGAATATGTTATACACGTCTTGAGTAAAAACGAGCACAAGATAAAAGTGGGTGAGATGTGCGCTTAAAAGCTCGTGCGTTTTGCCGTCGCCTTGATAGCCAAGAGCCTGGAAAAGCGCGCAGCTGTATACAGGCCAGAAGGAAATCGTAAAAATTGAAAGCTCCAGCAGAGCTTTTTCGCGCGCGCGCTCTCAACTCAAGACGCACGAGTGCATGCATAAAAGCCACGGGGTAATCAAGTTTTTAAGAGCCGCTGCCTTCTTTTCTTCTCCACTTCTCCTCGACTGCGCTCGCGCGGGCGATGAAAAATTACGCCGTAACTGAATTTTTTTCTCTCTCTCTCTCTCTCTCTCTCTCTTCATATAATGTATAATACGCGAGGTTGACCTCGTATATTTTTAAGATTCGCCGTTGCTGTGCAGCGCAACGCGCGTATCGGCAGCGTAAAAAGTTTTATTATTTTGCGTTTATCCGTAAAGAGAAAGAGTAGACACATAGGTCTCGGCGTAATGAGCGCTTATGAGAGTTTCCACGAAACGAGCCGCTCTCGCTTTGTGGGCTCAAGTTATTCGTCGTTAACTTCATAGTTTCATATTCTCGCGCGCTGTTATACGATGTTTATTATTAAATTCGCGGAATAGCCGTAGAGAATTTTTTCTTCATGTAGCATAAAAACATATTTTAAAAGTATATGCAAACTTTACGCGTGTGCGTGTATGTCGGAAGTAAAAATAATTAAAGAACAACAAAATTTATTCGCGCGCGCACTCCTGCAGCCGGACGTCTTCATTAATTCACTAATTTTCCGGCTCGAAGAACTCAATTAACCGGCCACAAAAGGGACAATAGCGTGCAGTGCGCGCTGCTCCTCTCCCTCACGAAAACCGTCGTCCCATTCCTCGTTGTTTATTCACGAAAAAAAAAGAAAAGAAAAATCCACGTACTAGTTTTCCAGGCCAGTCGCTCCTCCTTCTGACCCCGTAGAGCGAAACTAGGTAGCACACAGGAGCAAAAAGAGCGAGTTAGAGAGAGAAGCGTCTACTCTACTGCGGGCCAAAGAAAAATATGCTCTCGCTCTCTATCTCTATCTCCTAGCAGCCCGCTTCCTTATCCTTCCGCTCTTATACTGAGAATCCGCAGTTTCGCATTAAGTAATGCTCTTTATATACCTCACCCTTTGCAAGCTCCGTCTCTCTGTCCCTTTCTCTGTATCATATACTCCATCGCTTCTTCTCGCAGCTATCCTTATTTATATAATTGTCCTTATCCTCGCTGAGCAGAGGTGGAAAAGGCTCTTTCTCGCTCTTATTACTTCCTCTCGTTCGCGTATTTTTCCGTCTCTCTTTCAACGCGGCTCCCGGAGTATTCTCTTCCGGACGTTCTTCTCGTTGGAATAAAGTGAAATTGCAGAACGTCTATGGAGAAGATGCGCTGCTCTCAGCTCGTTATGACGATGCTCGTTATATTATTCCCCGCAGCGTTAAAACGTCTTCGGCGTCGCTTTTCTTTTTGCCTAGATTATATTGTACTGGACCAGGTGATTCGTTGAGTGAAAAATCACGGGTAGAGCATATACTGTACTGAGTACATAAGTGATGTATGTAGAGGATGGGATTTGTTCTGAAGACCGTTTGAGATAAAACTCGTTATAGCTATATCAATTTCCACTGATTTGTGTAGATATAACTTTCTCTGAAGATGATGACTCGGGGACATGGATATCGGATCCGGGGAAGGCAATTATAGTAATCTTCCTACCTCGCGCTCTTAACTAAAAATGAGTAAATTTTCAAGTTGATTGCTCGCTCGGTTGATGAAAGCTTCGGGCCATATAATCACTTCTGCAGAATAAACGAGCTTTCGAAGTAATTAAAAATTAATGACTATAGCTACTATACGTAATTCCATTTCTCCTTCACGATCTTCCACTCTAATTCCAGTATAATCCAAATGGTTCTATCCACTCCGTCGGCTTTTAAAAAATACACATCGACAATTCACACCTCACTCGCCTTTCTCTCTCTCTCTCAACTCTGCGAGGCTTTACACGAGCGCATTCATCAAGACTATGCTGCAGCCGGCGCTGCTGCACACGTGTCTCTCGAGGAAGAGGAAACGCGCACTAAATAAGCGTCTTGACTTAAATCCACAGCACGTGCCGATGTATACGCGCTGCGTTAAATCCTCAGCCGATATCGTGCAGCTCTTGACGACGACGTCTACGGGTTGTATTATCAGGTATGAGGATAATCTAAACCTTCGTATATAGGCGACGAGAGCTGTCGTCGCGGCTGTTGATGAATTCAAGAGAGAGGTGTGATTGCAGAGATGATGGGATTTTTTTTTAATTGATTATCCGTGTGTACGTATTTGACTGGCTTTAGAAGGCTGCAATTTCTTGTTGCATAGTTTGGAGAACAATTTAGGAAGACTTAGGAGCAGTGCTCTCGAGGCGCTAACAACGCTGCTCTGCAAAGTTAATGTCGAGAGGGAAGATTGATTGCATTTGGGTAACTAAAGATTTTAGACAACCAAATGTAAAAACGTTAAATGAAGTGATGGATTATAGTTGAGTGATTAATCGCTGTATTGTAGTTTTTCGAATTATTAGACATTGTTATTGCAGATGAATTTTTGTTTTGTGGTACAGATTCTGCATCTTCTTTTTAATCAATCTTAATCTTTCTGGATGTACACACTTTCATCTAGTCTCTCGGTTTTATATCTGCAAATACAAATGGCACGTCGTATCTCGTATCGATGTTTTTATACAAATTACGAAATGTATGTCGCCAAGAATTTTCTCCGCCGTTACACTGGGCGCGCCGTGTTTACTATCGTTACTCACTTCGGATAGCGCATGATTTATCGCCGATTCTGAAGATTTTTATTTTATTTTCACAATCTATATATACCCGACGATCATATAGATTGATATCTGCTCTTAGGGCATACGAAGTGCTATCTCTTCTTCGTTTCTTTTCCTCCATTTCATCTTCTGCTGATGTAGACGATGCGGTATCCATACACTATTTGCATATACATGTATACACAAGCTTGTTATACGTCTAAACTACCTTTTTATAAACTAAAAATATTATACATTATAACTACAAGAATAGACGCGAAAGTCGTTCGATCTCGTATATAAGAAGGTATACGAGAGAAAGTCAAGAGCGAAGGAAAAAATCTGAAGGAAAATCCAATTTACGTCGGTTATCGCGATAACAGTTGAAGAAAATTGAACGTGGAAGTTAACTCTCGCGATTAGGAGCACTAGCAGCACCTCCTCTCACACTCGACTCTATTTTTCTCTCTTCGTCGCTCTTTTACGAGATTCTTGTCACAGAGTTCTCTCTGCTTCTTCTATGAAAAACACAGGTTCCGATCGATTCGCCTCTACTCCACGATCCATTATCCAACTTCTCGAAAGCGCACATTTAGCAGCTCATCGAAAGAAATTACGAAAAAAAGCACAAGCTTTTACCTCCCTTTCAAATAAATTTTTACGCCACCTAATTGCCAGTTGGAACTTTTTCAATTAATCCTCGTTGCACATAGTAAGATTTCACAGTATACAAAAATCCAAAAACAGGAAGCTGCATCCACGCAATTGTATAACTTTTCTTCATTATCCTCCATTCAGCGCAGGTCATATTAGAGAGTATACGCGCAATTCGCAGCCCCTAAACGCCCGCAACAACACAGTGCGCAAAATCACGAGAGCGCCAATTGCAGTCCCCGAAATTCTCCTATCCCAAAGTATATATTATACGCCACTGCTGCTGCTGCTGCACGTGCGTGAACTTTCGGCTGCAGATGCAAAGTTTCGCCGAGCGCAATTAATTAAATGCACGTTAATTCGAGGCGCGCACGCGCGCAAGTTGTTGGGCTTTAACAATGTGCAGTGCGCTCTCGAACTTGTACGGGAGCTTCGCAAACTGTCTTTCGACGACGCGCTCTCGTTATACACTCTCTCTTAGACCGCACATGGTGTGTGTGTGTGTGTCTGGAACTACTGATGCGCTGTTCTGCCAAGATTCGCTGTGGCCGGATTCCAAGTTTTTGAGAAGACTATACTACTGCTCGTGTATTGCTAATCGTTGCTATTATATTCGAGTTTAATGTCTACCGCGGTGCGGAGCTTTGTAGAAAATAGCCGGCTCGCTTTTATTATGTGCGTATAAATTGAATTTTATGCGAGAGGCAGCAACCGCTTTAGTGTTGGATCATTGTTGCTTTTATGATGAGGCGCGTTAAGTGAATTTTTTTTATTTTTCAACTGACGATAAACTTCTTTGAACGAACATCCACACTTATTGTATTTTCTCTTAGCATATTATTATACCTTCCCACCCATCATCTTTGTTTACAGCCATATCTCTCGGCTAAATTCTCCGAACAAACACCTATAGAACAAAATCTCCATTTTAATTCACGCACACACACACAGAGAGACCTCCATCAGCATTTCTCTTTTCCAGCAACGAACTCCTCCACAAAGCATCTCTCTCGCCCCCATAAATCGCCTCGCGATCGAGCCTCTACCGAATCGAAAAAAGCCCGACTGCGCACTTTATCACGGCCGACAATCGATAACAAAGAACCCGGTCTATCTGCCAGTCGTATCCATCTTACTTACGGCCCCGACATTCGCTGCTTTGTTATATATATATATTCCCATATGCGTATATATAGCTTCATGATGAGAGCTGATGCATAATACGCGTGTTTGCTTTTTCAAAGCAGAAATTTCGTCGGAATAATGTCGCGGTTTAGGTGCGACTGAATTTTAGATGAGTATGTTATTTTGCATATGCGCCGCCGTGTATTGTGCGTGTGAGGCGGAATTACGTAGTAGTTTGGATTTGAATTGTAATCAGTGTGAAATTGTCGTAGTGAATCAAGCGATGCATGAAGCGAGTTTTTGAAACTGATTTTGACTTGATTGTATAGTACAGAGTAGTATATATATATATAGACACGGTAGGTTTTGGTGTCGAGCTGATGAGCCGAGGTCATCGCTGTCAGTCTCCATCAACTCTGTGCCACTTAGTGCAACGTCGAGTATAGCATAGATGCGTATATCTCCTAATACTGGGAGAGAACGTTAGTTCGGACGTTGAAAATAGACGAAATTTACGACGACCAACGATAAAAGTTGCTTTCTCAGGTGCGTTTCGACGACGATAAAATTGAATGTTTTGATAACTATCGCAGTTACCATCTGATAACGCCGATCTCGAGCGTAACATAAGATGCGCAAAAGTGTCCCTGCGCGTATAATAAAACCCGACAACAGGCATAAAAGATTCAGTCTCAAAAGATCCAAGGCACTCGATATATATCCTCCATCTATAAACTCGAAACAAGATAGTTCGCATATACGTTTCGTCGTAAATTTTTCATAAAATAAAAGCTCAACTGCGTTTTCTCCCTTTGGGATCTCTCTACAGACACACATACGTACACGCACGCACACACAGAAACAGAGAGAGAAACCGCAACTTCCTTTCCAGCATTACGCGACACACGGCGTAAACATCAAACGCGCGCGCGCCAGCAAGCGCCAGAGCTCGATACTCCGAAATCCCATGAAAATTGCATGAATGCCCCCGGGCGAGCCCTTTCATAACCATAAATTCACATCCCGTGACGCGTAACTCTCTCCCTCCCTCACGTATAGCCGTAAAAGCGTCCGTATATACATATACGCACACAAGCGAGTGAAGACTACTGCGGTTTTAAAAAGAGAGAAGCGACGACGAGAGACAGAGAATAAAGATCCGCGAATCGAACGAGTTCACCCACGCGACCTCCGGATTAAGTCTCGTGCGCGCGTGCTCCGCATGTGGATTTTGATATATAAAATGATGCGCCTTTGTGCAGTATATATATGATGCGAATATCTCCGGGAAGAGTTTGGGTATACCACTGTGATAAAAGTTGGCGTGTGTATTATATAGTGTCGAACGAGAGAGAGAGAGAGAAGTTCGTAATAGGATTTCGACGATGTGGGATAGTGTATTATATGGTACACCAGTGGGTATATAGAAGAAGTAATTTGGAGCATATGTGTGCGCGTAGCTTTGAAAAAAATGCTCGAAGCATTTGTCCTCGAGACACGTGCAGTCGCTGATTCGCCCGCGCGCTGTCTTCCACTATTGCTACTGTCTCTTATACGACCCTTCATCCGTCACTCTGTAACCCGCACACATTCTTTCATCTCGTTCTCTTTCTCTCGTGCGTCACGCGCTTTTCCTCTTCCGCTACTCTCGCATTCTTTTCGTTCCTCTCGCGACTGATGGCGAAGGATATATCTATATATGATTTTCGTTTTATTCTTTATTGGATTCGCTGCTGATGCTGCAGTAGTTTTCATATATAACTATATGTGTGTGTTGTAAGTAGCGTATGTTCGACCTGAAAAATGAAGACCTTGTCTAATGAGTTCAACCGCAATTTTCTCTGCGTCGTGAAAATCTGACATACACACCGCATCGTTATTCTTCGCTCGTAAGCTTCGGAGCAGACGTTATATGGAACGTCAGTCTCCCGGTATTTGTTTCGCGTAGTAGTCGCGCGCATTTCTAGAAAAATTTCTGTTTTTCGTATAATATTCTACCAGAGAAACTGCGTAGTTTCGAGGAGAGAGAGAGAGAGAGAAGAATGTCGACGTTTCTCGTCGTTGTTTGAAAAGTTTTAGAGAATATTTTTCTTTCGATATATAGGTAGCGAAGACTTGCGACGTTTTCGTTTATTAGAATTTCAACGCGAGATGTGTATTGTAGTACAGAATGTTATACATGGTGACACTCTTTGAAAATAACGATACGGGAGGAAAATTTTGTTTGCTTGAAAATCATGATGGCCTTCCGCTACAGAATTTCGTAAATATTCGTTCCTAAAAAAATACCGTCCAAAAAATCTGAAAAATACAATATTCCATGAATGTTTGAAATATATTCTTTCAACGAAATTTTCTTATCACTTATTTTACTGAAATATTGATAGAAGATTCCAAATACCATACCCGAACCAAATCAGCCCTTTAAACATTCCAATTAACATACCCCCCCCCCTTTCAACTCACCCACATCCTTATCAAGTCTGCGCAGAGAGAAGTGGCTTACACATCCCCTATTCGACCAGATTGTTTCCGCCGGCGCGATTTTCTTCCGTCGTACGCGGAAATAAAATAAAGGGGGAATCGCATCTGAGAAGCTGGAGCTCGAAATTTCTATTCCGCGGCGCGTCGCGTCGCTTAGAATTCTCGCGTCTTTCGAGGTTCTCTCGACACTCCATTAGTCCCCCGCAGAAGCAGCCACACAGGAGAGAGAGAGAGGAGAAATTCGCATCCGGACGGCAATACTCCTCGCGGAATGCCAATGACGCGTCGCGCTCGATTTCCTGAAAAGAGCTGGGCTGAAGCTCGAGATGAAGCTGTAGACGAAGGAAGAATGATGAGCTTGAAGGGGTGGGATTCGGAAAGGCTGCGGTTGCTAGGGGTAATTTGGGCAAAGATGTGTCGATCAAGTGATGTGGGGTATTTGCCTGGCTTTCATTGAGTTATTGAAAATTCGTATATATATATTTGGGAGCTTCTGATTAAAATTTATGTTATTATGAATATCATAATATATGCGCATATTTGTATAAATGTATTTAGAATATTTAAAATTTACCAGAGCATCATTTCAATTCATTTTGTCAGATTATTTCTGAAGGGTTCGTGTTTAACAATCATCATAATAAACGGTATATACACTTGTCGCATCGACTACAATACTCGCAACAGAATCTACATCTCTCACCAAAGCAAGCGCATGAGTAAACTTGCGCTGCAGCTGCAGAGAGAGAGAGAGAGAGAGAGAGAGAGAGAGAGAGAGAGAGAGAGAGAGAGAGAGAATCGCGAGTCGCGAACATAACACACAAAAGGGACCGAGCTCGCCGACAATCGCAGCCTCGACTCTGCTGCAGCCAGAGAAGCGATAAAAAAAGGACCCGTACCGTGTATCGCATATACGTCTGCAAGAGAGAGAGAGAGAGAGAGAAATATCGAGCGCACGGTTAGGCCGTGTTTGGTCAAGGAATACCGATCTCTCGTTCTCGCGGTCACGTGTGTGCGCCGCGCGTAACTTTGTCCGGCTGCAGTTGCCATTTATGGCGGATATGTATGTACGAACGTATACGCTTATATGGAATCCGCGTCGTTGTGCTGCTGCTGCTTGTGTGTGCGCTGTACGCCGCGGAGTAAAGTTCGAAATTTCATCTTCGAGTTTTGAGGTTATGAGTACGTGATGTACGAGCGTTCGATCGGTGTTATACATATGTATATAAGCTTTTGCCGAGAACGGCGTACATTTCCGGAGATAAGGGAGGATTTGCATGTCAATATGCAAAGCTTTCGATTTTGAATGGAGGAAGAGAGTTTTGAATTTTTACAGTTGGGGAAGGGGAATATTTCGTTCTGCAGAAACGACGAAGATCGTAACTATATACGTTTTTCGTACGAACTTTCTAAAAGATTCTTTGTCTGTCACAGTAAAATTATTTCATTATCACAGCAGCAGGTTCCACAACTCTCGCGACTCTCCAAATGACCCAAATCAAAGTTTCCTGCCTCGTGTGTATAATATACTTATCATAGCATATCCCACGAAAAATCCCTTCGACCGCGTAGATACAGTCCATTATCGAGTCTGTCGACCTGTTTATACAGCGACAGATAATAGAGAGGCACAGACGATAACGACAATTGTACTGCGAAGCTGCACTGCTCTGTGTGTTATATTATACAAACGATAGCCTGGTTTCTCTCCAAAAGTTGTCTCGGCCTCGCTCTGTAGAGTCGAAAGAATGAAGGTGGTGTGAAAATTAAAAATACACCTAAACTGACCCACTGATTCTTTTTCGTCGGCCTTATTTTTCCACGAACTCGACGATGCAGCGCGGCCTCCGAGACGATTATAGCGGGAAGGTGTCGTTTTTCAAAGTGTCGCGCGGGGTGAGAGAGTGAGAGAGACTTGCTGACCTTGACAGAGGCGAGGAGACATAGTCTGGGAAAAAGGGACGCATTCTTTGGCTGATCAAAAGTTATGGATCGACCGTGTGTTCTTTAGCAGCGCGACAGTAATAGATTGATGCGAATTTTTGGCTTACAAGCTGCAGCTCAAGATATGGCTTATCTACGAATTCATATAGATTTTCATAACCCAAAATAAACGAGTAAACAATATATAACAACCGCGTCGACATAGTACAAAAGAACGACGTATAATAATATAATCCAAACTGACGAGCCGTAAAATCGGCATTTCAAGCGATCGGTCAATCGCATTTCCCGTCGATTCAGCAGCTCTTTCCGCAGAGAAAATCAAAGCCAGCGCGTGTGTATGCGCGGCATCTCTCGCGCAAATTACGCGAGGATTTTCCCGAGCAGCTTTTCCCGCTGAATCGATTCCGGTCCAGTCACGCGTCCGGTCGATCTTTTCTCCCGCCCCGACAAATCCACGTGAAATGGTCCTTGCGGATTTGCTCACAAAAAAAGGTCATCTCTATAAGTATACCCTTTTCATATAGGGTCTGTATACAGAGGTCGAGGCATTTGCATATTTATTCGCAGGGTCTGTATACACAGGAGCTTTTAGCCTGATCATTCGTAGATGGATAATGTCGATGTAGTGGATATATACCGGAGGTCGAGACTGTGTGTAAGAATTAATCAGGTAAACAGCTATCGGCGTATAGCTCGTCGAGTGTGCTACATAGGTATTTATCTATCAATTTGCCATGAAGCTCAGAAAAAAAGATGAAATTCTAACGTGTGAAATTCATCGTAACGGAAATTACGTCAGTAAGAAGATCACCGAGCCGCAACGTGAAAAACCACCTCGTCGCGTGAGCTGAATTCTCCCCCTTTATCGCCGACGTTTCCGGGGCAAACACCATATAAAACTGATGCGCAAACAGCGCTACCCACTCCCCGCTGATATATACGCTCTCATTTTTCTCCACCCCCTCTTATATACCTATATATACATATATATTTTCGCCTTCATTCATCCGGTCTCTGCTCGGCTGCGCGCCGCGTAAAGTGCTTTAAATTGAGGCTATTAACGCGGATAAACACTGGCGTCTATTAGCACGTGTGTACATTATATTATAGCTATACTTGTCGGTTCTAACGGCGCCTCCTCTGTGTTTTGATATAGAGAAGCTGATATTTCACATTACGGGATCATCGATTTGATGGGTATCAGCTGCTTTATTGTCACGGCGAGCTTCGATTGGAAAATTTTGCAAATATCCAGGACCTTTGTATACGGCTTAATTGGAAATTCCGAGGGGGCGGATGAGTGAAATATTATCGCGCGAAGTGCCTCGATCGGCTCGTTGATTATTTCTTTTCTTCTTCTTTTCAAGATTAACGATCAATTAAAAAAAACGTGCTCGAAAATTGTCGCGCGTAATCGATAAGTGAAAAATTAGTGTATATATATAAGCTCGTCGCACTGCTGTTTTGTGTCGTGAAAACGTCACGCGCGGCTAGAATTTAATACCTTTTGCTCTCTCTCTCTTTCGCAGCTCGACATTTTTCAGCGTGCTTTTTCATCCGTTACAGCACTCGCGCGAGCCAATTTGCCGTAATACTCACGTCTGTGTGTGATTATTTTTTTATGCCCCGAAAAACACGCAAACCCATTGAAATCGTCGACATCTCTCGCCTTCTACCCTGTAATTAACACTCGGTCAAAAATAAATTGACTTTTTTCTGGGAAATATCTGGTGCACAAAGAAACGACTGCAATTAACCCATTTTCCCGTTGTTACTAAAATAATCTTTTGATTCTACACACATAAAAGTGAGTTTTCTGTCAAGCTTCAATTACAGGACACCTCCCGACTAGCAATCATGACCACGATTACCGAATTAAAGTTGCAAGTCTCATAAAGCGCAGCGTGAAAAAAAGAAGAATAGCAAACGCCCGCCGCTGTATTATAACATCCATTGTTATTCCGTCCGTCGAGTTTCCGGTGCGCCGAGTGTTGGCAATGAAAGACGAGAGCGCCGCGCCGCTCCTTTCTCTATATGTATATATAAGTACTGCAGTAGACCAGCTATATATATGTGCGACACACACACACCGCGGGGGTGTATTTATTTTTGGGCGGCGCTGATTTCATCTCTCATCGCTCGGAGGAAGAAGCGAATGAATAATCAAGTAGACACGAAGTGCGAGAGCAACGTCAACGTTTATTGGAAGTTCGGCTGCTGCTTTTAAGGGCTTTGTTTTCGCTGGGGCAGAGTAATGGCCTGTTTACTGGATGCTAATTCCTCGGGAGTAGTAGCTAAAGTTTGACGCTGGAAAACACTATAGCTTTATTTTCGCCAAACGGAGAGAGAAAGATGACGACTATACTGGGATGTTTATTGTTTAATAGGATGGCGCTTGCTCTGGGTGTAAAAATATACCTAGAAAATAAGAAGCCGTTATTTTGACGTAGCAGAGTTCGTTGTTGTTCTTAAGCAGAAATAGCGAGCGTCCGCCGAGGCGAATTTAAATGCGAGAGAACCTACTGCTAAGTGGATTGTCGTCCGGGAAATGAGATTTCAAGGTTTTGTTTTTTTTTTTATTTTGTTCACTGCTCCGTCGACGTCGTTACCCACGTTGTTGGGCACAATTTACTTGTTAATCTTATTATTTATCTCGTGTGCGTCAAATTATTTTCATTCCTTTTGAACCGCTTCCAAGACTATTATAAACGCTGAACAATTTATCATCCGAGCTTTATTTTAGTAACAATATTAAGACAACTGTGTCTCAGCATATGAATTATTTCACGCCCGATGAATTCGCTAAATTATTTCAATCAACTCGGCAAACAAAACGAGAGTCACCCCCGCATCTGTGTCAACGCGCTCTATTATGAAAAAAAGCCGTATATATACAGAAACACTCCCATTAGGCAGCCAGCGGCTAATAATGCATAAGACACAGAAGCTGTGTACACGCACGAGGCAGCTCATCGATCGCGCAAACTCCGAGTTCATTATGCACGATGCTTTGCAGGCACGAAAATTACCGGCTTGTGTATGCATTGAATCGGCTTTCCACTCTCCGCTAGTGTGTATAATAGACCCGTGCAGGGCTTGAATAGACGAGTGCTATAATTTTCTGTGCTTTTTTCTGTGTTTCAGCAAAATTACCTGATGAAGTTTGGCTACCTGCCGCAGAGCGGACTCGAAACTGGTAACCTGAGGACAGACGATCAGCTGAGGGACGCCATTAGGAGTTTGCAGGTCAGTGATTCTTGGAAGGAAAGAATTTTTGATGTAGTGGTGTTTTTTATGGGTTTAGGAGTCCGTGAGTGATGAGGAGATTGAGTTGTGCGATGGGTTTTTGGTGACGATTTCGCGGTATCCATTGTGTGAAATACTGATAGTGATTTATGGACCATTCGAATAATATTTTTTCAAAGAAAATAAACGCTTATTATAATAATTAAATTTGTTGGAAAAAGCTTTTTTATATACTGATTTGATTTCTCCATATCAATTTGGTTATACATTTTACGTTTTATAATGAGAAGATTTTAAACAACCAATTCAAGGCATCATTACGAGTATCAAAAACTGCATACTACACGCAATACTCAAACCAAATCTCCCGCCATATCACCGAACTCTCAGCAGAACTTCCAAAGTACCATTCTCGCGTAAAAAAAAGAAAATAAAAGTGTCATCTCCCTTCCGAATGGAAATATCGGCACTCTTCCTCCTTGTGCGATCTTAATAAAAGAATCCGCTCTCAGGACGAGAGACCTATAACCTCCCCGTATACCGTATAGCATCGAAGAGAAGAGAAAAGAAAGAAGAAAATAGAATTCTAGCCAGGCGCCTAGTGTAGTAAGCCTCGTAAAGTCTCTCGCGTTTCCCATTATCGCCTCTTCGTCGGCTCATCGGCCCGGAGAAAAATTCCAGCGCGCTCGCGACATGCAAATGTCGTTCTCGATCGGTATATAGCTCTGGCGCTTCGTCGGGCCATCTTGTATGCCACAAGAAAGAGAGGGAGAGGGAGAGACTAAGATTTGCATGAAAATCGCGCACTCGTCAGTCGCGCGAACGCACGTATAGGTACTGGCTCTCTCTCTCTCTCTCGCTCTGTGTATAGGGTGTCTTTGAACTCGGCACTGATGCATCCCTGATTTCAATACAGCTGTCGTTAAAGTGGGGTAATGGAACTTCTTTTTATGCGATTTATTTCACTGGCGATGGGTTTGTAGGAAGCGCGAATTGCTTAATACTAGTATGTCGTACAACAGCGTATTGACTCGTGGAATTACCTATAGGTAATATAAAAGTGGAAGCGCTGGAATTATTTGGTTCTTAAATTTTTATATCAGCTATAGGTATCTTCTTGATTAGTTTTCTTTTTATATGCTACCCATGAATTTGCAATTTTCACTCACAATCCACATCGCTATAAGTAGGAAGAATTCCATCATTTCAGAAATTAATAACAACGATGTTCAACATCACTCACCTTCTTCCTTCATCACAGCCACTACTACTACTACGCTCTTTAATAGCAAAAGAGGAAGAGAGAACACACAATGCGTATAATACCCGTATATAGCGCAATGTCTCTCTCGCGAATCATCAGACGACGTGCAGCGCTCTGAGCTCGTTAAGAACGGATCAAAAAGTATCCGATGAAGTGAGAGCTATATAGAGAGCGCTTGCACTTTTCAATCGGCTTTACCGATCGATCGCGCTCGATCCGGCTTTGCTCCGCGAGCGCACGATGTTAATTCAATTTTTTTTTTCCATCCCTCGTGGCTCGGATATTCTCTGCGCTGGGAAAATCCGATATCCTCTTCTCTAATTTCGATGTAACGACGCGCGGGAGTTGTGTAATTTGTTGAATTTAATGTCATCCCGATCTTGCAGCTCTCTCGCGATAATGGAACTCGATTCGTCATTAGTCGCGAAAGCTGGATTAAAGTTATCGAGGAAAAGCGTGTATATAGTAGTCCATTGTAATGGGGCTGATATTTTTATCAGAGTCTTCGCTTCTGTAATTATCGAGGGATCGGAAGGATGCAATAAAAATCATCAAGAAAGGTATGAGACGCGTACGTTGAAAAAAAAAAATAGAGGAAATAAACTTTTGCCATCTAATCTACAAGCTCGCATCCGCTCAGTACAATAGTCTACTCATTGCGAGTCTCTCTGGGACCGTCTTGGTATTTATCGAAACGAACTTTCCTCGACGTCTATTCCGTTGCTGTATAGATATAGAGGCCGCCAGATCACAATGGCGCACTTACCGATCGTCAAGATTCTCTCCCGAGAATAGAAACTTAACGAGCACACGGTTCGATATCTCTATATATACGTTCGTGCTTGACCCTCCGACCTTTTCACTCTCTCTCTCTCTCTAGTTCTCGGCTTTCCGAACCGAAAAAGCAATTCCGTATAGACGACACGCTTTGCCATTCCTTTCGGAGAATCGATGAAAAATAAAAAAATAATCGCGAGTTTTCCAAAGCATTCTCCATATTGTTTGACTATTTTTCCATTCGCAAACATTTTTCGCGCTGTCGATCTAGGCACACACATTTTTTTTTCTCGATTTTTTCCGTTTGATGTTTCGCCTATGCACATGTCCTCGATGGATCCACGAGCGTTTCGGCGATTGCTGGCTTTCGCGCTCTATTTTCGTATTCTACGGGGGATTTATATATATGAAAAAAAAAAAAAATTGTTCGCGTCCCTCATATATGAAAAAAAAGCTGCACAGAGAGTCGGATATTGTGCTCCCGCTCACACGCCGTGTTATTTATTGGAGGCTGTGTGTGTATGTGAACTTTTTCCTGCCGGACGTTTTGACGGCTTTTGTTTTTTCGTCTGTCGCGTCGGCTGGCAAGAGTGATGCGTTGTGTGTGTGTGTGCCTCAAACTTGGATTTAGCGATGTGTTTTTCGTTAATAAACGCTCTGTTTTGTATATATACATGGATATATATTTTTTTCATGTTTTTTATTGCGCGACTCGTTCGTTCTGATTTTTATCGATGCTTTCCATCTGGAAAATGTGTAGCGGAACTAGATTTGGACAAAAATTTATTGTTACGCCGGACGGTTATTATTTACACTCAATTTTTAATGGACTTTCAGTGAAGTATATCCAAAAAAACGCGAAAGAGTATATATATCAAACTTTTAATCAAATGAAAAAGTACCTATCTCTCGTAATCCCCTTTGAAGGTAGCAGCAAACTCCCCAATAACCCAATGCAATATCGAGCGCATCTGGCGCAGCGTGTCCCAGTGGCACACATATAATCGCGTAGCTTTAGTAGATTTATCCGCTAATAACCCGGAGGAAACTTTGTTGTCCGCAGAAATTTGGTGGTATTCCGGAGACAGGCCAAGTGGACGAGAAAACGCAGCAGCTGATGGTTAGTCGACGTTGTGGCTTGCCGGATAAGCCAGATCTTAGACTACAGGACCCCAGCCTATTGCGACGATTCAAGAGATACACCCTACACGGAACGCCTTGGAAACATCTCAATCTCACTTGGAGGTAAGTGTCGAAAATTTACGCTTATATACATACACGTTCGTCCGATAAATCGTTATCCAGTTCTCGGTACATGTATACCTATATAGGAAATTGCAGTTTGGATAAGTAAACGGAAAAAGCGTAGCAAGTTGCTGCAGGAGAGAGAAGAAAAAAACGTAAACTCCAGTAAACTTTCGTCGAGTACTTGCCGACTTTGTTTTGGAAGGCTGCGCAGTACGAATCTGCTGCAAATAACGGAAAAACAAATTGCCAGCCCCTAAGACTCTCTCTTCGAGAACTACTTGGTCGTCGTTCCTTTCGGCAAGAGTCAAATCCAGAGAACGAGTATACATATAGAAAAGCTAGAGGAAATTCGAAAAGAGAGTGTATATACCAATTCGGCAGTGGTCCCAATAACTTCTCTCTTCGCGTATACTATCGAATCCACGCCTCTCTCCGTACGGCTCAATACGAGAAAAGTAAATAAGTACAGAGAGAGAGAGAGGGACCAACGAAAGGAATGGAAAAGTCAGACCGAAAAAGGAACAATACAGTAGAGGCTCGCGAAGGGATAATATATATAGAAAGAAAGAAGGTGTGGGAGAGAGGGCCGTGTAAATTGCGGCTGGCACCTCGCTCGCGGCGCAAGCCGAAATCCCGTCACGTAGTATAGTCTGTGAGAGGAAGACCGCACCACCTTATACAATTCTCGCGCGAGATATTCCGCGCACGCCGAAAGCCCAAGCCCTCTCTCGGCACATGTACGTGAGCTGCCCTTCTTTTTTTCCCTCCTACATATTATCTCTTTCTCGTTTCCGCTTTATTTGAGCTTTTTTTTTTGTGCTGCGCGCGGTGAAATGAGATCGCTTCTGCACCGGTGAGTTGTTTCAGCGTAATTATTTTTTCGATATTAAGCTGCGGTCTGGTGTAAGGCTGCTTCCTCGAGGATTAATGGGAAAATCGCTTTCTGCTTGATACGAGGGGGATCGTATAATAGCGATATGGACCGAGAAAAATTGCCGGGATAATACCTGTATATAGATTTTTTATTTCTTTTAATGTACAGCTCTGACTTTCGATGGTTTTTATAAATTGGAAAATGATGTATGGAATGAAGATTGGTATCGACAAATTGCCACAACAAAGATTTAAAAAAAATTCAAAAACAAGCCGAGACTGCTCGAGAGAAGCGATTAACATCCGCCTGCCATTCCAACAATGCAAATCCACAAAGCGTTCTGTACTATCTCTCGCTATTCTTCACTGCCTCTCTCCTTGACATTGCCGTCCTATAGATCTCCTCGCGTCCGTCATTGTCGCCTCTCGAAGCCAAGTTATATAGTATATATATAGAAGAGCAGAAAGCGCCTGGCGCCACCGGCATCGACTTCCTTTCTCGCGAGCCGCCTTCTCTTTCTTCGTCTTCTAATAACGAAATACCCGGGGGAACAATGCCCCTTGTTCCAAGGCTTTGACTACCTTCCAGCAGCAGCAGCGTTGGCGGCGACTTCGATCGGTTTCTTATATTTTTCTTTATCGTCCGCTTTTTTTCCTTCTCTCTCTCTGTGTTCTTTCTTCCGCGTGTTGGTCTTTCTTTCGGGTCGCAAGAGAATGTGCCGCATCGAAGACGCTTACGTAATTTGCATTTGGCCCTGTTTCCTCTTCAGCCGAGAGCGCAGGGAAGGGGCTGCGTCAGTTGTGTTATTTCGTTAGGGCTTCTTTGTTTTTTTTTCGCGTGTGCGATATTAATTTCACTTCAGTCGAGGTATAAATAAATTCACAGCGATATTGGTAAAGTCAGAAAAAGGATTAAAAAAAATTCACCAGCGACTTTTTTCAAAACAACCGGACAAAACCCTATAAACTTTCATTTGCGCGTCGACAATCCAACACGTACTTACGCGCTACTGCAAGTCCACAGCTCTTTTTATTTTTTGCAACGTCGCGCAAAATTAAAATATACGTTATACAGCTTCGCGGAGTATAGAGCGCGTTTTTGTCCTCTAGCCGCAGCGCGGCAGATGAATTTCCCGCCGATTGGCCGGAATTTTCGAGCGCCAGCTGTCGCAGATAAGAAACTGCGGCGACCATGTATATAGGTATATATAGTTTCGTAGTGGCGAAAAGCCCGACGTGACTTTTATGGGCTGCTTTTTCATAGGCGCCGAGACCGGTTAATCGAGCTTTTTTATCCGTCGCGTGAGCGCCGGTTTTGTGCCTTTTGTTTGCTTTTAACGGCTAATGCCTCGAGCGCGGCTTTAGTCGACGGATAAAGATAATGATTTCTTTCACTCGACGAGGAGAGTGGCCATTGTCGTCGCGACTATGATAAACTCAAGACACCGAGCTTTTTAGGCGACGGCTGATGTCTTAATTTATATTCGAGAAATAATTTGCAATTATTATTGTGTATAAAAGAGTTTGTTTATATTCGTAAAGAAAGTCTAATGATATTCTACGGGTTCAGTATAAAGTTATAAATGATGGAATAACATATAAAAATAAAGAAAATTTACAAAAATGACAAAATTAAAATTGACTACATCAACTATACAACAGTTTCTAATATTCAACAATTGTTCATTTTTGTTACTAACAAACACAATTACCGTCATCACTAGACCAAGTTTAATAATTTTCAGATTAAATTGCCAACGTCGATAATAGCGGTGTTTACCCAAGGCACGCTTCTTTATTGATAGGGACACTCTCGTGCGGTCGGTCAGTTAGGAATACTACGAGCGAAGCACGAAACAGAGAGTCATCAGGCTCGAATAAAGATGGCGCTATCTACTTCATTTAAATTTCATACACTTATAAATTTATAATAATTATTCTTGCTGCACTTTTAATCTTTAAGTACTAAAATTCATTCAAACTTTGCACTAGCTATTACGCGTTTCGATGAAATTTAAATACATTAAAGAGGAGCAGCGATGCAGGAACTTTGATAACTTCCTTCCGCAAAACTTTGATAATTTCATTCAGTAAAAGTGCAGACGCAGCGAAATCAAAAGAGAGATATTTGTAATATTCTATCTCAGCAACAATCAACTTCTACGCTATACATTCAAGCATATCAAGTATTCACTTTTCCGAGCGATAATCAAATTTTCCCGCGCAGCTCTGAAACCGCAATTTCGAGACTAATATCCAAACCAAAATAAAAACCAACTGCATCGTCCCTTTCAAAAAAAAGAAACCATCCTCACTCCACTACGCGTGAAATCTAATTAGCGCGTCTGCAGTTCACAGCCAGCAGCAGCAACAACAACAAAAAAGAAACGCGCACAATAGCATCCAAATGACTATCCCAGGACGCAGAGGAAAATTCGCAAACAGCCGAGCTCGGCACTTTTTTTTCGAGGGCGCTATAAACGCTCCGAGTGCAATCCTTTCCGGTGCTCGAATCAAAAGTAGCGCGCCGTGCTCTTCCTTTTTTTTTTCAAGACTCGAGAATGCAAATTCGCACCGCGGAATAGTCCCCGAAAACGCTTGGTAAAACATTGCCGCGCAATAGCCGGCTGAAAACGAGGATGAGTCGCGCGAGAAAACCCCTTTTGTTGGCAAGAAATTGAGTGGGCGGAGGGAGAGTCGTGCCGGACGAGCTAATTTTGCCTGGTTGAAAAGAAGCGTGCGAGAGAGAGGGTAAAGTACTTGTGTGTGTATATGTGTGGCAGAAAGAGAGAGACGAGAAATGTCTCCGGAAAATTGTATGAACTGCGGGAGATTTTTCTTTATTTCTGCAGGCGTATATAGAGTGCGGAAATTTTCACCGATTAACAATCGTTTCTCGCGAATGCTTTTATTTGCCAAGTGTGTAGACATGGACAAAAAAAACAAATGTTTTCATCAAACAAATTGCGGAGGAAAATCATTAAGAATCCCCATCAGCGAGGAAAGCAAAATTAAAAAAGAAAAAGATAACGAACCCTCCTTTCTCATAGAGAGAGAGAGAGAGAGGGAGTAAAAAAAATTCTCTTTGACACATTCGTGCTCAAGAGGTCAGAGAGAGTAGTGCGCAGGATTCTCTAAAAATATCTCGCGTGCAAAGTGCGCGAACGCGGTTCTTTCTGCGGCGGCGCCTCGACGAAAGCCTCGAGTGCATAGGTATATAGCGAGCGCATCAGGAAGCCCCCGAGTAGCGGTCGAAAAGAGGAAAAAAAAAATAGGGGAGCCGTTATATGCAGCTGATGCCTTTTTTTGCACGCACGCGCTTTTTCACTCGAGAATATGATCGCGTTTCTGTACGTATACGTTTTTGCGATCGGTATACTTTGTGTAATTTCATCTGATGGTTCAATTAATTTATGCAGAAAAGGGAATTCCTTTGAGTTTCTGAAGAACTATTAGTATATATATGCAAACTCTCGTATAACTTTTGCGTATGGAGATAAAGTAAATATCTCGACGCAAGGAGGAATTCATCATATATGCTGCAGAAGCTAGAAAATTAAAACGAGAAAAGCGACGATGTGCACACGCGAGTTCAAAACTCAAAAAGAAGTTGAGAGAGAAAAAAGAGAGAGAGAGAGTATACATCAGGGCTCCATTAAGAGCCCGGTTACTTTCAAGAGCCGCAAGGGAGTAAACGAAGTTCAGAAACGATTCGAAAGATGACATGGAGAGCTTCGGCGAAAACTGGCGAAACTTTCTACTCGGCAAACATAAAACTTGGGAGATGCAGCGCGCAGTATAGTATAGTCTCCGTCGTCGCGTCGCGCGCGAGCTGTCCTCGGGCAATTATACCGGACAAATAAAATTATCCTTTATATACATTCTGTCGGGAGTACTTTAAGTGCACTTGCCCTTGTTCCTCTTTTTTTTCTCTATCTCACTCTCTCTCTCTCTCTTCTACTACTATACTCGGCCCCTCGTTTATCTTGTGCTGGAGCTACTCTTTTTTTTTTAAAAAAAAGAAGGTGATGCGCTGACTCTTAGCCTGATTTCTTTTTTCTGTCCTTTTATATCCGTCGGTTTCGATTAATGCGTACGTTTGGTCTGATGATATGCTATGGAAATAAATAACGAGCGCGCGTGTATAAAACGATCCAATTATCTGGTATGAAGAGTTTACTGGATTATTTAGCGTTCGCTTTACTCGATGCGTATATAATTACATTTGGTAATATGGGCGAACCGATCAGTCGATAATACCATACATATTAACGACTATAATGAATCATTCATTTTACCTCAAGCCATTAATTGTGCCGATCGAGTTTTGTTGATTCGCGGATAATCAGGAGAACGAGAGAGTATAGCATTATACAATATTCTCGTATAATCGGCTGCGTTCACGCGCGCGTGCAGCGATATTTTTCAACTTTTAAATAACTTTATATTCCAAAAGTTTATTAGCTACGAAATTTCTCGCGAACGAGAGAGAGAGAGAGAGAGGGAACTGTAACTTTGTAATTACATAAGCTGCGCATTCGCGCAAGCCGCGCAACGCAATTAAAACCGAAAGTCTGCAGCGTTATCAGTTGAAATTTCATTCCAATTAGAACGAAATCCTACTTGATTTGTGCAGCACTTGTGTAATTCGAGTGCGGTATAAAGCGAAAATCTCTCTCGCGAGCGCTCTGGATTTTGTTCGTCGTAGTAATAGATAATAATTCGCACTTTCCCTCGGAACTGGTAATTCATCAGTAGAACTTTTCCATTGTTTTGGGCTACAATTATATTTAATCCGACAACGTGTATCACCTCTGTGAAACGTGTTCTTTTTTTTTTCCTCATCGAGACTCGAAGACTGGCTTTTCCCCCTTAATCTCCGGTACGCTTCGCCGCGCGTTTTTTTCCTGCTTTCTCCCTCTCCATTCGCTCTGCTGTTGTATAGAGCAGCTTCCGTTTGCTTAACAGCTTCCGCGCTTCGCTTCGCGGGTAAACTGTCCTCCTCTGGTACACTGCGGAAAAACGAATCAATTCCGTAGTGGTCCTCGACGACCTTTGGCGCTTGAAACCTCGTCCTTCGATCTGCGTTCTATGTATATTTACATTGATTTATTCGTTCACCCTCTTGAGTAATTCTTTAGAGTGAAAAATAGTGAAAATTGCCTTTTTTTTATAATTTAAGTATCCATTTCGAATTGCTGGAGATAAATCTCGATAGATCAACAAATATATAATATATACGCGATATATCAGTTTCCAGCTGTCAATAGTCGAGGATTCGAATAACTCGTCATCGCAATTTTTCTTTTCGAAGCAAAAGATTTTTGCTGATTTCGTTGCTTCCTCCCGCCGGAGGTGAGCAAATATTGCCTAGCTCGCAAAATTCTTTCGAGCAGTTTTCTCCTTCCTCTCTTTGCCTGCCAATATGAAACTATTAAAGCCCGCGCGTTTCGAAACTTTTCTCTTATTTTTTTTTTTTGCTGTACATAAAACATCGGATCTGGGCCACGATTTGTGTACAGCCGGAAAATTTATCGGTAAAGGAAGTTATGTAAATTTACTTAAAACTCCTCGTCGCGTTCCTCTCCTCCTATATATTCAAACAATCCGTGCATATAAGACAAACGAAAAAAATACATTCGATCCGCAACATAATTCCTATAGAATAGCCTTCTGGACGCAAATATTTGTTCTGAAAATTGCCCTCGCATTGCAAAATAATAAACTCGTCTAGAAAGTCAAACACTGAGGCCCGACGAGAGAGCGAACTACTATACTAGGCGCATTATTCAAAGTTGGCGCTGCAAGCTCTCTCTCTCCGGTAAAACCCTTAATTTACGAGGGCTTGCGTCGGCGATTTGCAAGTCCGCGAGCTCTACACGAGTATTCCAGCAAGAGAATGCTATATAGAAGAAAATAAAAGCTCGACGAGCGAGTAATCGCGGCGCGTTATTACGTTATCGGGTTTTTTCCCCATCTTTTTTTTCAACTCGCGACGTCGATCGGGAGCTTAAAAGCGATTACATCCTCGAAGCGCAAAGTAGGTTGGGTTATAAGGTCTGGCCTCTGTAATAAGGAGATTCATTAGTGGCGGACGAAGAGAATCGATTGTACGAGAATGTTCCTCTAATTACGCTAGATAGATGGTTTTTCACTCTCGCGAATTAGAGTAGATTCGAAATGTGTCAGACATTTTATTTTAATTATACGACGACGACGAAAGCTCGGATTGAAAATTAGCGCGTCTCTCATTGTACTCGGTTTGTTTTTCTTATTGTTGATGTATTCCCTCGCCGCCACTATGCAATTCATTTGACCGCTTGATATACAACTAATCGCCTAAATTAATCGGTGATGCGTATAGCTGAAATTGTTTGAAAGCTCAACATTTCGATGTTGATCATGGAAACTATTCCACCGCGCGCATAGTCGACGGATCAAACACACTACGGCGATCCCGAAGTAATTAGAAAGTATCATTCGCGCATCGCATTACTTCGAGCTGCGGCTCTTGTTTAACTAGCATTAGCAATCTGGTGCGACGTTTCAACCCCCCCTATTTTGCGAGAGTCATTAGAATATTTTAATTGAAGCTATATATAGCTTAACTAAGAGTGTTTTATCGGTCGTCGTGGCTTTTTTTCACGGAGCTTCGCTATATTGTCTACCGTTATTGGCACTACAGGCGCCTATAAACGGTATATGTATACTATATACCACGAGATGAGACGGCGCTCGGAGCTTTGTGGAGGATATACAATGGTGTGTTTGTGGCGAGCAAGCTCTCTCTCTCTCTCTCTCTCTCTCTCTCTCTGCGGTCGATTCGCGCTAATATCACGGCGCTTTGTAATCTAGGTGTCGCGGTGTATTATCACCGAGCTGTTGAATCTGGTAAATAGAACAATCAAAAGAAGAGAAGCTGCATCAAAAATAACGACTCGATTAAGCTCTCCATCATCATCAGTAAACTCATCAACGTCTATGTGTGTTATATATAGTTTCCCTACCTAATCTCGAGACCTCTCTCGGAATATCGCAATACGCATTGCCCACTCGACGGCAGCTGGGAATTCCTTTCCGACAATGGCCGACTTAGCGCTTACACCCCTATATCCCATCCCCCTTCGACTAAACTCCATGTTTCTCTCGTCGACCTATATATATACTACAGCAGCTCTCGCTGCTGCTGCCGCTGCACAATAGAGCGCATTATCAACAACGAAATTTCGAGGTCGAAGCGCTGACTCGATCGGAGTTATAGTTCGCGGCTAGCGTATAACTACGTTCTCCTGTGCTTATAGCCGAGCTGCTCTGCTCGCTTTGACATGGGCTTATAATGACAGAGCTGCGCAGTGCTGCCCGAGAATCGCTAACTCAAGTCGAAAGATTATAATATCGGCTTCTCGTCTTTTGGGATAAAGGCGCATGATTACACGCTTCGAGTTACGCGCTGTATCGCTGTATAATTATTCGATGGGAAGTGTATTACGAGAAGCAAACAGGATTTTGTAAAATAAAAGTTACTTTGGAAAAGCTCTCATCGATTATCGAAACGTTCGTAGCCTCTGAGATGGGAAGAAAGACGATATAACTGCGGAAAAGTAACCGCAAGCTCGCCGTTATGGTTAGCAGCAATTAAGAGCTTGCGCAAGTTGAGATTTCGCTCGGATAATTATTAAGAGTCTCCTCTTTATTTTTCTTCGTAACTCCGCTCGGCTTTATTTCTCCGGAAGAAAAAGAAATAGTATAGCGCGATACGCGTAAATAAAAGTCAAATGTTTGAGAAGAAAAGAAAGAGGTGAGTCTTCGGGGATATGTACGCGAGGAGGTATTCCCCTTGGATTCGAACGTCATCTGTGGATAGAAAAGTTTGCTCTTGTTGTCTTGACTTTTCTCTTCCGCCGTTTTTTTTTCTTATCTGAAATAAAATCGTTTGATTCTATTATACTATAGTCGCGCGGATCGATTTGCGTTAATTCGTAAAAAGAAAACAATTGTCCTGATGTACTTTATAAAATATTCGTACTTTTTGGGCTCTTTTGTGTCGAGTGAATATTTCATGCTATGAGTGACTATCGAATAGCTGTTTTCTCGTGTGTACGTTATGTCCACCACGACGAAGCATAGCTGAATTATGAAGCAGCGGAGTGTAGCGCATTAATCATTAATTAGTGCCTACATGGAAAGTTATCTCATCTATCTCGACCATCTAATGCGCAAACTGATGTATATATAGTTTCAAGCACGGCCCACTCTACGACCTATATACATATAGGTCCAGTTTTATTCGCGTATAATTATCAGTCTAAAGAAGCCTCTTCGTTAGTTGACTCAAACTTATTACACATGGATTTAATGAAGTTGGCTCTAGAGATATTCGCGAGAGAACAATGAAAATTCAAACTCATATCTGACCCAGAAAACAATTTTGACAAGCCGCACTTGCTTTGGATTATTTTTCTCATTAACGTATAATAGTCAACGTCAAACACATCACGCGACAGCTCGACGAGAAGCCGTCAGATCGCCTCTCGGTATGATTGCCCATTGTTTCGACAATTAAGCCATCGACGCGGAGAGAGAGGGAGAGAGCTCGATCCTTCGCGTGAAACTACGAGACGTGAAGTGTAGAGAGCACGTAGTACATACATGACGCGCTGCCTCGGGCAGATATCCGGTTCGATCGCTGCTTGATTGGCAGCCATTGTCACCTGCGTGTCTCGATCTCTCTCCCTCTCTGGCTTTAAAACAAAAGCGCTCTTGTGTGACTCAGCCCGTTCTTCTTGGCTCGTCGAGGTCCTTGTGTATAGCTCTGGGCCATTGTGTCGTTATATAGCTCCAGGATTTGTTTGCGCGAGCCAAAAACTCTCGATGGATGGATAGCTCTCCTGCATTGTGTATAACATATATGGTGTCGTGTCTGCGCGGAGGTTCACATTTATTTTTTATAAGCGACAGCTGCTGCTTTTTACGATGAAAATTGGTGCATACAGTAGCACATATTTTTAAACAAATTCGTGCGCTAACAATCTGTATATACAAGTGAAATCCTTTCGGATGTGTTGTATATATATACGAAAAGAGAGCGCAATTCCGTTTTAATGGAAAAGAAACATCAGCTGACCCCAAAGTCACTCTCTGGCTACAGCCAATTCTCCATTACGAGTATATAGAGTCTCCACTCGAGTTTCTCTCTCATCCTCCGACACGTCAGAGCCTCTCTTTCGTCCGGTGAGTAAGGGGAGACACGAGCGGTCTCAAGTTCGAGCTCTGCGGATTAAACGTCACTTTAATTAATCTCGCTTTACAGAGAGCCCCGTCGTCGACGACTGTTTCACCCTTGCGTTACTTCTTCTTCTGCTTCTTCTTCTCCTCTTACGTTGCTTCATAACCTAATTAATTTGGAAAGAGAAGTGTTATCGCAGTGCGGAAGATTATTACTATTTCGAATCGCTGCACACTCTAACGTGATTATAGCATTGCCAAACACTCGCACTGTGGATTCCAAAACCAGCCGAGCGCTGGAAATTCAACCGAAGTGAGAATCGTGTGTGCGAGTTCCTACCGCAAATATTTGCCGAAAATTTATCAATTCCCTTAGCGAAGCTTATATATATATATACACGCCAAGCAGCGTTAAAAAGGATTCTTTATCCAGTAACGCGCGACACACCTGTGCCGCTGTAGTCTCTGTCTCGTCGCGCACTTTCCTTTGAGTCTGCAAGGGCTGCTATCCTGCAATTTGCGTACACACTATACTCACGCTTCTCTAGCATACTAAGCTGGTGATGCTCGCATCTGCACATCCCCCCCCCACACTCTCTTCTCTACCGCATGCATGTATGCATGGCTGGGTTGGGCGCCAGCCGGAGAATCGATGGGACTCCCGAGGATTTCAGCTATATAGAGCTTCGTCACGTTAGTTTTTTTTCGAGGTCATATTAAAGTTCTGTTTTCGCTTAATTATTTATTATTATATTGTATTTCGCACTGATGCTCATCAAAATCTTTTATATGATGACATTAAACGTCGCCTGCAATTACAACAAAGCCCCGAAACAATACGTATAAATCTCGTGGCTGAAAAGCGAGCCGCTTATACAACAAAAGGCAAGCGCTGCTGCTGCTGCTGTAGACAATCGGTCATATACACTTTGCTCTCGGCTGCAGCCGAGAGGAACACACACAACAATGAAGCTACGCCGGGGATCACGGGGCCAAAATTGCGCGAATCCATTTTCTCGCCGGTTACCTTTCCTGAATTCGCTCTCGTGTTATCGCTCTTGTTTAACGAGATATCTAGCTCTGGAGGAGATTATTGTTTACTTATTTACGGTCAGGTTATTTCTACAGCCGCGTTTAGTCATTGTCTTGATTAATATTAGAGCTCGAGTGTTGGCTTAAGCTTAGCTCGACTTTGTACAGACTTCGATATAATAGTAAAAATCCAATAAACGCCAGGTTTTCCTCGGAAACTCATTCCCCAGCGCGCGCAAAAAATATGAAGAAAAAATAGAGCTCGGGAAGGCATTACAATATTTTCCTTTCTTATTCATAGAGCGAGAGAGCTCGCGCGGCCTGAAAAGGCAAAAGCGGCGATAAATGGTGCAGCAATGCGATAAATACGTATCTTTGCTAAACGCTCCAGCAGCAGAAGCAGTGGGACGATGTCGAGTGTACGCGCGAGCTCGATGAGTGCAGTCGAGAGATGTTTGTTCAGCTACAGCTGCTAAATTGCCGGATTGTAGCCTTGCTCCCCTTTTATCTCTCTCTTTTTTTTTATCTACGCTCAATGGACGTGAGTGTTGTTATCCCTCTTTTTTTTTAAGCGGATAGAAATTTTCGGAGGTGTGAAGCTCTTTTTCATTTGAAACACTGAGCGTGTATTCTTGAATAACTGTAGGTAAACAATCAAAAGCTCAATCAATCGAGTGACATATATATTTTTTTCCCTTTCGTAAAACGGCACACGCAATCAGGCAACAAAGCGAGGTATACAGTAAAATCACTTTTAAATCAAGCATCAGAACAAACGAACCTATACTGCTCTCTCCCAAGCCAATTAGCATCAAGCTCGGAATTTTTCACAGACACTTTTACAACTAAATTCCTTTTCACGTATACACTTTCAATTCCTTGCTTCATCAGAAGCGCACACGGCAAAGGCAAATATTTTAATCTAGTCTTTCCTACCGGCTCCATCAGCGCATGCATACATGTACACACACACGCACGCGCGCAACCATCATCAACAAAAAGCTTATTCGCGCGCGGCGCTTGTAATTAAAAACTGTATTTCACCGCCACGGAATCCCGAGTAATTTGCCTCTCTCTCTCTCTCTCTAGCTTATAGCAAGAGCGAAAAACAAAGTTATGCCGTACGTGTCCTGTTTATTCACGCGCGAATATTCGGGTGTATGGTCCCTTATTCCTCTCTCTCTCTAGTCCACTATTCGACTCGAGTAGGCGTGCATATACAGATGTGTCTCTCCGAGGCGACGACAAAGCCGAATAGATATCGCACACGCGACGAAACTCGCAATTAGTTGCAGTGTGTATTATATATAGTTGCGACGCTATATAGTATGCCCGAGTTTCGATTATTATTCCCGGGTGGAACTGTGTGTACATACACAATAACTCTCCGCAGATTCGTTCATATAATTTTTTTGTATATACGGAGTATATCAACGCACATCCGAATGTTGATTCATCGAATCGCTATTATAGCAAGTTACACAAAGAGGAAATATTTGCAATTTATATATACGCTCGGCAATTCACATTATATTATTGTGTACTACTGATGCGCGAAATACACACTCCGAGAGCGCGAGTATTACACAGCCGTGTATATATTAATTTAGTTGTTGAAAATAAATGCGCTGACCTATATTAGCCGCATCATAGTATAGTAGCCGTTCTGGCGAGTATTCACTCAATGGCAGCCGGAGAGCAAACAAAACCGCTTGTTTTACACTTCGCCGAGTAAACAGCCGGAATAAATGAAGTTCTGTATTATTCAACTCGAGCGAGAGAGAGAGACAGAGAGCAAAACTTGACGCTCACGTTTCAAAATTGCTTCCACACGCAATAAAGCGACACGACGAATAACCCGCGGGGAAATTTTAATTTCGCTTACGGCGCTGTAATCACAATCTCGCGAACTAGAGAGAAAATTAAATTTCGAATCATCTTCGTCGTGAGTAAGAGAAAAATCGATACGCCCTTTAGAGCGAGAGAGCGTATAATAACGAGCGAACTTGGTTGAATGATAAAATTAGCACGTACAGGCGAATTATACTCGAAATTTCCTCTCTCGATATTATAACTTTCCGATGAATATTTATAAAACGCGTCCGCGCGAAATTGCCATTTCAACGCTGCGCGAGTCTGTGCGTAATCTCTCGCTCATAATCTCCGATAATTTCATTATCAAGCCACGGAAGCGCGGTGTAGTTTTTCCCTCTCTCTCCGTTTGCTGTCTTTCGTCGCGTGAACTGATTGATAATTATTATTTACAAAACGGTCGGCTATATTTCCTGAATTTTTCATCCACGTCGATTAATTTTCTCCCCCATGGATTACATTACACACGACGCTTCTCACATCAGCTTTCATTTTTAATCCGAGAGCGGCAGAGAGTAACGCAAAAACTTAATCCCAATAAAAATCTCTGCTATATTATGTGTAAATGTAGATTAAAAAAAGAAAAATATCCCACCACATCGTGCCTGATTAATAAACCATCGGCGCTTTTAGCCGCACGCGGAGGATAATCGGCGCCTCGGCAGCGTTTAAACGAGCGGCTCGCGTGTTCGAATTTTTCGCAGCGAGTCATCTGGTGCGACGATAAGCGAGAGCTGCATTGCGCATTATCGACGATAAACAGACGCGCAACGCGCTATATAACACACACGCCCCCTTCGAAAGAGAGAGAGAGAGACTCCCCCGTTGTGACAAGCTGCTATACGCCTATGATTGGGACGTTGCGATAATGTAATGAACGAGCGATAGTTTTTTTTCTACTCTAATGAGAATTAACGAAAGTTTGATAATACTTTAAGTGCAGCAGGCATTGTTCCATCGAAGCAGCTTTTGTACCTATATAACGCCGCGAATGCATCAGTAATGCAAATACGGTATATCGTTAATTTACCCGCTTCGCATTACAAGCGGGCTTAATGTATCCCTTGTAATCCGACAGAGTGTATTCCATCACAGGGCTTATGGCGCTGCGTGCCGTTTGAAAATTTCCCCGCTACTTTGAGGTTCTATTAAATCAGAGCTTCTATATTCAAATTACATATATCACTCGCAATCGAAATGCAAAACCACGATAATCGTAAACAGTATATAATAATCAAGCCTTCCCCCCTCGAGCCGAAATCGTCGCCTGAATTTTTCAAACCTATATTTACGCGGCTGCTTCTTCCCCTCCGACGAGAGAGCTTACTATATACGCGCATGCGCCGGAACGGCAGTGAAGACACACCGGGCGCCGTTTGACGGAGTCGAGCTTCAGAGTGGCCGAGAGCGCGCCTACAGAAACAGTGCGCTCCGCTCTGCTCGTGGCGACGCTTCGCGATACGCGAGAGATACTTGTATATATTTTCGTCGATCGACGCGTGGATGATTTTTTCGGGGACGATGGACAGAGGTGACGACAGGGACATGATGGAATTCTCCGGTGGAGGGGAAGAGATTACTTGAGGAGAAATGGCAAGTACTTTAATTTTTGAATATAATTTTATTGCGCTTAATTTTAACGGGGATATTATGCGTATTACGTAATCGAAGGAATTGTTTTTATTTATGAATAATTCAACGATCGTTTTGTATAATTTATTTCCTCCTCGTTCAGTGACGCGCGTCATTTCATTTGTTTCACGTTCCCGGAGTAGCGCGACGGCAGCGTAATTTCATCATTTCAATTTTATTCATTTTCGCGATAAAACGAGAGCCTTTATTTCCCGCGTCGACACTTTTCTCCCGCGCGAGAGTAAACAATGTTTCCAACTGGCTGTGGCAAATATTTCAGCCTTGACCGGAACAACGGGGACGCGCTTCTTTCTTCGACTTTAACGATTCTTCTTTTTCGCGTCGTTTCTTCTACTTAGTTTCTTCTAGTGAAGAGTAAACGTTTTCGCCGAGGATTAACAGGTTGTTTACCGACGCGACGTCCAAGCGTCATGTTTTTGAATGCGGATGATTTTTCCCAGAGCAACTTGTAGCTCTATGTATAGTTTTAGAACAGCTGGAATGTTTAAAGTTTTATATTAAATTTAGTTAACCGAAATAGTGGAACAATATTTCCTGGCGCGCTGTTTATTCGGAGTATAGACAATCACAATCGGTGGCCATTGATGTTTTTCGCGTCACCGACGAACTCGCAGCTTCTTCATTGATCGGCTTTAACTTGCTCGCGACGTTGAAATTTCGAAAGTCAATTAAACTTTGCCGTCTACTTCGGCTTCAAAATCTGTCAAAGCTGCAGCTCTCTCGTCTTTTAATAATAATGGTAATATTGTTGTTGTGTATGTTTGAGTCTTTTATAAACTTCTGGCGAACTATTGAACGTTCAATATGTACACAAATTCGCTGCGTGATAGCTTTGCGGTTAATTTTATCGAAGTGGGATTTCGAAAAGTCAAACTTTGGTCTAATTTATGATGAAGGAGTGGAGGGGGGAAGGGAAGCAGGTGTATATAGTGCTCTTGTTTCGACAAAAGTTTATCTTATTTTATGGATAGTGACTTTCAACTACTTACGCTTAGCTGTGCAGGTCCTCTCGGCGTAAAATATGGTTTGCGTGTATACCTAAACGCTGGCATTAATTATAAGCTTTAGTTTCTCAACTTTGTAGCTAATTCCGCTGCTGTTTTTATCGTCGTTTAAATTACACTCGTAAATAAAGCGTTATATACACTACTGTGCATTTATATATATACATATATACTGATGAAGTTCGGCAGGTCTTACGTCGCGCATATAAAGTCAAAGGAGAATCAATGAATTGGATATATCCTCGGCATAAACAATGGACATGGAATACCTGCTCAGTAGAAAATACCCGAGACCGGTCAGACCTACATTTCCAGCGACGGAAGACACATGAATGACAACTACCCCCAGTAGCTCATAAAATTTAATCCTTCTGTGTCTTCTACTCTCCCTCGCGGCTCCTCTCGTGAATAAATCATGAGGTAAACGCTTTCAAAATTTATCTATTTACCCTTCATACACACGTATACAGACTTGGCGTCGTCTCTCTCGTCGCGCATATATACATTTATTCATCGACGTTCCAAAAAGAGAGTAGCTACTATACACCAACGGCTGCAAACGACGTTACACGCGATAAACAGTGAATAACTCATCAGAGACGTCGCGAAAATAAAAAGGATAAATCTCTCCGTCGAAGAGTATACGCGGCTGTGTATATGTATTCCATTAGCATCTCCCTCTACAAAGTGTCCTCCAACTCCGCTTACCCTCGACGAGGTTAATTACATATACTCCGAAATTTCCAGCATATATAACTAGATAAGTTTTCGCGGCTGATGAGACGACGTTATTATATAGATAATACGTCAAAGACGCCGCTAATTTATTGCGTATATAATGTGCGTTAATTGCTATTTCATTAGCCTCGTGGGGGAGTAGATTCAATTTGAGTATATATAAAGAGAAAGTTCTCAAAAAGAGATAGGGCATTTCGTTAGGTTAACAGAGAGTTTGCTCGCCTTTTTCGCAGTATCAGAGAGACAGGTATTAGCGATTCTCTTTCGCGGCTTTTCCTGTCCTTTGCGGAGAGAGGGATAGTTTGCGACGACGCTTTCGCGCGTGTATGTGTGTGAGCCGTCTTTATTAACTTTTAAGTTTGTGGGATTTGTTGAGGGAGCGAAAGGGGGATATACGGAGGGATTTACAGACGAGCTTCTCGAGAGTTTCGAGACGAACGTACTCGACGTATATACTCTTCTTCGTTCTTAAGGTGCGTGTGTATGTTGCTTTGTATTTATTTTTAGACTTTTATAAAAATGAAAAGCGACGAATGCTTTGCTGATTATAATGTGTAAATATTTATAGATACAACCTATAAAGAGTCTTTAGTAACCGTCGTAAATCATCCGCGCGATTCGTTACAAGACTTTCGAACTAAATTTTTCTCTTCCTTCGTCGTCGTCGCGTCGTCGTTTAAATGATAGCAATTATGAAAGTTTCGATCTCGCGATGACGTAGTCGCTTCAATTGACGCACAGTTGCGCAATTAATACCGCGCGCTCGACTAGCTGCATCACTGACGATTGCTGCAGAGTTGCCGCCGACGCCTTTCGTCACACACACAGAGCAGAGAGTATAAATTCCAGTTGGTAAACATTTTTATTACGCGAGTAATAATTTTCTTCTTCTTCTTTTCTTTCATAATTTGTATAATCGAGCGTCGTCTCTCGATTACGGAAATTTTATACGCATCCCAGTTTCCGAGTTAATTAATAATAATCTCGAGAGAGAGAGAGGAATGTGCTGTACTACTCGTTTCCTTCGAGATGATGATAATGATTATTATTATTATTACTTAGCGTCTCTCGAAACAGCTATACGAGTATAACGATAATGCGCGCGTAGCAGCAAAAACTTGCGGAAACTTCTTGCTCTCGTTTTCCTTCCTAAAGTGATGAGCTCCGTGTGGTATTACACCACCTACACCTTATATCAAAAACTTTCCACATGTAAACCGCACAGAATTCATTCCCTCGAGGCTAAACATCGTAAAAAAAAGAAGTCTCCTCGGCGCACACGATCGCTGCTATATTGTTCCAATAAAGCCCAGAGGAAGACGAGCCACTAAAATCGCGCGCCGCAGAGAGATACGAAGACAAACGGCTGGCGCGATACAAACTGCTCATAAACCCAAGGCTTGTGTGGACGCTATATGTAAGCGTGGTGGGTACGTCTATCTGCAGAGGGTAATTGAGACGAGGTTGTGGTATCAGCGGCGGCCGTAAATTCTGTTGGATGACGTAAAGCTCGCTTGCTAGATAATTTTGTGTTTTTTGTTGGAAATAATTTGTTGATTCGAGAGAGAGAGAGAGAGAGAGAGGGATGCCTGAAGCAGAGTTGGTTATTATATTTGTGCTTGTGTTATTACTGTAGGGCAATTTTCGAAAGGTAAATGTTTGCGTATGTGAAGTATTAAGGAGTTTAATTGAATTATTGTTTGTTTTTAATTATAATAATGCTTTGTTCATGAGTACATTAAATTTTACATTAGACTAACTTGCTAGCTTTGATTAACGTCCAAACCGTGTGTAATTTATAGTTCGAGTTGACAATTTCACAAGTTCTGTTTTTTACAACTGTTGTATAATAATATACTGTTCCATATCCACGTCGTAAACATACTTTGCTCGATAAACTTCATTATACATCCCGCTTGTATAATTTGACTCAACACGGAATACACTCGCTTTACATGTAACAAGACACAACTGGAAATGAATCGCAAAGTTATTGCACAATAAACAAACAAACAAACAACCGAACAAATAAATAAACAAGCAGCGAAGCTTGAAATGCCGACGGCAACCGCGGAAATACAGACAACCCAATAAACTGCGCGTGCTTGTTAAGCAGTAACTAGGCAAATCTCGACTCTTTCACCGTGAAAAATAAATCATCTCTCTGCTCTCTCTCTCTCGGCAAACACACATCCTTTCATCGGAAAAGCGCGCCGCGTAAATCGAATAATTGATTTTTACGCTTATCCTGGCGAGATAAAACTTTCGAGTTCGGAGAAAAATCTAAATTGCTGCAAACACGCACGTTCACTTGGGATAATTGAAAAAAAAGAACGCGCGGTGTAAATAATTGGAGATGCCATAGTAGTTACAAGCGGACTCGTGTGTCAGACGGTCGATATTTCAGCGACTGCTTTGTTTCTCTTCGCGCTATACACACACTGTTCTCGGTAATTGGAAACTCACTGGTTACACAAAAATTTTTACAAAGCGCGTTCGAGAAAAGAAAATGTCCTTCCTTTTCTTGGCGAACAAATCTCATTTTACGCTGTGTGCCGAATATAAAAGTGCGCGCCGGGAATTTATGCATGCGCAATATGCATTATTGCTCGAGGGACCATCAAAATAAGGGTGTGTTATTATCCGAGCACGTCGCCCTGTTTGCAATATGTTGCACGAGCTTTTGTTTTTATTTTCTTTCGCTAAACGTATGCCGAATCGAGGTTGTCGTGACGCGGAAACCTTACGGATCGAGTGTTTATTTCATTTGCGTGTGATGGAGCTCGCGTGTTTTGATCCTGGGAGAAGAGAAAAAAACAGTGTTGTTTAAAGGATTTTGAATTTAAAATTTTGCATATACGGTGTGTTTTTTTATTATGCTTGAGGGATTAACGACTGCGGCGTGTTTATCAATATTTTGCTGCAGTGTGTTTGAAATGCGGACTAATTTTCGGATTAAAATTGCGGTTGGAAATTTGGAACTACGGTAATACTTTCGTTGGCCGGAGAGTTGATTAAATATTCGATATATAATTTGCAACTCGTGAATACCAATGGCTAAAGTTACGTTAAATAATCCGCGATTAAATTATTAACATTCGAAATCCGAAAAGCTACAACAAATCTCTTTAAAGCTCTTTTCACAAAAACACACACACACACACATCTAATAAAAAATTAAATTCCCAGCGAAGAAAAAAAATCAATGCACCCTCTCTTCATCTACAAAAATCTCCACCTCAGTCCTTTCACGCCAAGCCACTCTTCCCACCCTTTCCAATTCCATCAGCAGCAGCAGCAGTAGAAGCACATCCCGCACGTCTCGCCTATACGATACATCAATCGAATCAGCCGACGTCATTGACGCTCTCGTGTCTCGTTTGATCTGGCTCCGAGCGTCGAAGTGCATCGGAAGAGCCTCACGGACGAGCGCATCCCTAATTAGCAATTAGCCGCACCTCTCCCTCATGGGAGTAGCAGCAGCCGGTGCTTCATCGAATTTCGCACTGGCAATAATCGAAGGCGCCGTGTAGTCCCGAGAAGCAGCAGCTGCAGGCTCACCACGAGCTCTAATTTGCCCAGGCAGATTGAGCTGGCCTGTGTGTTCCAGCCGCCTCCGCAGGAGTAGAGCAACATGCGTTTGGTCAGACGGTGTCGTCGATGTATCTGGGTCACGGATGTTTTCGGGCAAGATTGTTTGCTTGTGTATATCTCGTATACCAGCCACCGATGGCTATTGTTTCAAGGATTTATTGGCTTTTCATTATAGCGGAGAAATTATTATTCACGGGGATTTATATTGGCTTACCGTGTTCTTTATTATACAATGTGTACGAAACAGTGTTCCCTGTAGAAAAGAGAAATTGAAACAATACACAATTATTCCGTTCGCTCGGATGTTCGTCGAAGGATAAAAAGAAGACTTTATGTATCTTGGAAAAGAAAAGAAGAAGAAAAAAAACCAAGGAATAAACACCGACGGCGTGAATTCGATTTTCTGGCGAATAATCTGATTGTCGGAGGAGCTTCTTTGCCGCCCATCGTCGAACCCTCTCTATCTCGAGGAAGCCTTTAAAGAAGGTTAGGCAGCGAAATCTCCTCCGTAGCTCTGAAGCTATATAGTAATGGCTGGAGACTGAATAAGTAAAGGAACGGAAGCTCGATCAGACGTGACTAAATAAGGGGGTCGTTATATCCGCGCTCACGGAATGACGAAGAAAATGTAGAGAGAGAGAGAGAGGAGCAGTAATTCACGGTTCTTTTCAGCGACGACGAGCGTCACTTGACGTCGGGAGGTTGCGTTGTTTGCTTTTCTCGATTTTCTTTGAGTTTCAACTGGTAGTTATCAGTTCGAAAGAGAGACCGCGGGATATATTTTTTGTCGTCGACTTTATCGAGCTTTAATGAGAAGCGGATTCTTCGACCGAGTCCAGAAAAAATGTTTTTCAAATCTTTCTACAGGATTGTCGGCACATCAGACCTATAACAAGAAAAAAGCGATTCCAAGCGTTAAACGCTTTCGATCAGCCGTATATAACGCCACCGCAATTCAGCCGCGTATACACCTCACTCTCTCTCTCTCTCTCTCAGCTCATCGCCCTCGTAAAACGTTCGCGCGAAGGAAGCGCCGACGTAGAAGACTTTAATGGCTCTCGTAATTACAAGGCGCAGAACAGCTCGCATGCAAATCACGCGCTCTCGCGTGCTGCTTCGATAATATCCCTTTCCTATCCTCTCTCGATGTTTTTTTTAGATCCGTTACATTTCGAGGCTTCATAAACATCGCGGCTAATATTATTTGCGACTGGATATACGTGCGTTGAATATATCTAGGTATATGTGTGATCGAGATTTATACGACGTTCACGTGCCACCTGCTACTACTACTACACGTTGAATTATACGCGTTGCTTCGGGGCATAAAATTACTCGTAATTGGACGAAAAATCGACGGGGATTCTTTTTTTTTCCTCTCGATCCCGATATTTGAGTTTCGAGAGGGTTTACGACGAGCTATTCGAAAGCGAATGCTCGCTGGAAAATATTTCGCTGAATTCGGTGTATATGTAGGCTCTAATGATTGGGTATAACGATAAAATTTTAAAACCCAATCGCTGGGTTTCTCCCCGAAATTTACACAGCGAAAATTCAAAAGTTCGTTTTCGAACGAAGCAAAAAACCCAATCGATCACCATGTGAAGTAATTCCGGTGTATACGAAACGCCGGCTTTGCTGTCCCATCACACACAGGTCAAGAGACCTAATTATGAAGGTCAACAGGACTTTTAGTACATCTGTGCGAGGGACCCCCTCGATCGTTGGAGGATGAAAAAATAGAACATGTACACTCGTTTGTTGTACGCCTTTGTGGGTCAACTGGTAGCTCGGACATTGATGGATAGCCTATCCCCACTCGATTATGACGAATCGTTCTTCGCTGCAGAGTTTACCGGTAAATTTATTTCCAGCATTTCATGCGCAAATCTATTATAAAACATATATTTCTCGGAAGCAAGTTTACTCGAATATTCAAACGGGAGCTTTCAATCCGTAAGATGAAAGCTCCGCCCGCAGGAAAAATCCGAGTGGCGCAAAAAATAAGAGCCTCGTGGGGCGACACAAAGTGTGCGACGGGCTGGATGTTATACTCTACGGGAAATGAAAGGGTCGCGTCGAAGGGGCTTTCAAGTAATTAGTCCGCAGCCGACCGCAGGATCTTAGCCACTAATTTTCGCGAGCCAAGTGCCTTCCTCCTCTTCCGCCTTTTCCTCGATGTAATGGAAGCTTCGTGTGTATATATAACGTGAGAGATTGATTTTTCGTATATATATATACGGATTCCTCGAATCAATGGCTTCCTGTTCTCGGCTTATTATAACAATAGAGAGAAAGCTGGTGTTTGCAAGGTTAACAGTGTTTGACACGGGCTTTTGTTCGGACATTTGTAATGGTGATCGGATCGCCGGACAAGGGGATAATTTGAATGTGCCGCTGCTCTATATATATACATACACGGTATGTATATATGAGAAGAGCGATCTAGACTACGCCGTTCTCGGCAAACAAAAGCCTGAACTTCGACTTCGCAGCTGTAATTGGCGTATAGAGTTTCAGCTGCGGTTGTAAAATATATATAGGTATATATATCGAAGACACCGCTATACGGTATCGGTAAACTCAATCTTCATCGACTGGGTTATATAACACCCATATAACAAAAGAAAGACCATATAGTTCTGTTCTATTTACTTGCAGAGTGTCATAAGCTCTTCATCAAAATTAATAAAACGTACTATATATCTTATATATAACCAATTATCTCGTGCAGCCGGTGAAATTATCCTCACTAGGATATAATCATCGTCGCGTACATTAATATAGCCGGCATACACCCTCTCCCGAGTTGTCATTATTATTACATACAAAAACGATAACATCCTCCCGAAATTCCAGTAGCAGAAGGTGACCGAGAGTCTCTTCCAGCGCTCTGTATACGTGAGGTCACGTGCGTCGTGTTCGGCAGTTGGGATATAACTTACGAGGGACACCACTGCGCGCAGATAGCAAGGTGTAGTATACATATATAGGTATACAGGTATATATATATACACGAATGCAATTAGCCAAAGCGTCGGGGCCTTTCTTGCAGCTCTAATGAATCGACGCCGGCGTCGTCGATTCGTTGCGCGTGCGAATAATTTCCAGGGACACACGGCTGCGCCAAGATAGAGAGAGGTGTTTTGGGGATAATTTAATGGGAGAGAAATTCCGACGGAGACACGTATTGAAGAAATTCGAGAGGATTTGACGGGAATTTAGATTGAGTGAATTTAGAGAAATAAATGTTATACCTTATACAAAAGTATTAAGAGGTAAAATACATTAGTCATAATACAGAGCGGACAAGCTTTTGAATATTTGACTTTCCGGTGCTTTCTTCCATCATCGCACTCGCGCATTTGACAGCCAAAGCTCACTCACTCTCTCTTTCAGCCCACCCCCTCCAGAGATTTCGTTGGTTAGTCGTATACAGGCTCGAAATCACATATTCCCTTGGGCCATCTGCCTTTGTAATTCAGGACGCCGCTGCTGTTGCTGCGCATCAGCCGCAGCTGAAACAGTGGTCTTATACGACCTGCTTTTGCGCCCGCCGTACCGACGTAAATACTTTACAAACACCTCATTATGCATGTGATGCAGAGACGAGAGTGTATAGTAGCTCTACTAAATCGAGACACTATATATATGTAGAACTGCTGTTACTTGAGATGGAAAATAGAGTGTGAGTGCGACACTCATTTTAAATACACTTTTGTAGCGAACAATGAGAGAGCTTTTCTAAGATTCCCGCGGGAATCTTCGTGAAATTGAAATCGGGCGGATAAATCTATATTATATTCAATAAAAGTATAGTCCCGCCATATAATCGAGTCTGCTCTTCTATAGTCGCTGCCAATTATTCCCGGCCACACTTGGCTGGAGTTCGACGATAGTCGCTTTCACGTCGCGCATTATTCACGTCCACGTTCGTTCGGTGGGAGGTATGGACGGGCAATTATAGATATTTTATCTGTCGACTGCTGCTGCAAGCTCTTATAGGACAAGGTCTAATCAGCTGAGGACAGCTGTGAAAGTCCAATTAGAGCCTCGATTCTTTCTTCTTTTTTTTCTCTTCAAAGTCGATCGAGCGCGAGAAAGCTTCTTTTCGAACGGCAAAACGACGGATATCGGAGATTTTAACGCCACGCGCGCGAAAAATCGCTGGATGCCATCCAAAGAAGAGCGGGGATGAAGGATTTCAAGTGTGAATCGCGCAGGGATTTTAATTGGAAAAAAAATTTTTCCGAAGATTATACGTGACTCGAATTTTGTCTTTGAATTTTATTCGTTCACGCGGATCAGCGAAAAATCTCCGTTCTTAAATTTTGTCCAGCCCTTCGAAGCCATAAAAATTGTATATCTTCAAGAGCCATATATACATACATACACACAGCCTCGTAAGAAGCAATAAAGAGAAGAGGAGCGAACATCTGGTTATGACCAGGCAATGAATTAGGACGTTTTTGTGCGGAGAAAATCCCAAGGAAAATGTGGGTCCGCGTATAAGTTTTATCGAAGTCTGTTTCTGCTGGATTCCTGCCTCTCGCGTACATGTAAGAAACGACAAGGTGCGACGATGAGTATATAGGACGTATACACAGATATACAATACCCACAAGCCTCAAAGTCCCGTATATGTGCGTCTATATAGGATTGTTGGGCCGTCGGCCAATAGGATCGATTTTTTCCGCGTCCTCACGTATCTCTCTCTCTCCTTTTTACTTTGCACAGCGGCAAGAGAGAGAGAGAAACTTGAGCGAACTCGTTCAGATAATCGTTATTATTCGTTCGCCGGTGCTCGCGCGCATATATCGCCCTTCTGCGTATATAGGTGTACTCTCTTTCTCTCTTCTGGAGGAAATTTGATATTGAAATTCGAAAAGTTACTACGGGCTGCTCTGCGGCTTGGAAACTGAAAACTTTCTCATCGTTATATTGATTTTTCAATAGCTATATAAAACAGATTCCCCGCCGTCGTCAATCTGCGTAAGATGCTTTTCTCTGATGCAAAAGAGAAAAGATTCAATATACACAAAACCGTTTTTTATTACATACTCTATACGTATGTACACCCGATAAAAGACGGTGCGAAACTTTCAGTTTGCTATTATATAGGTTCAATTCAAGAAGAAAAAAAAAAGAAAGACAGCAACATAACGGGACACATTTACACGAACGACTGGCTTGGGCCATTGTCGGGGTGGTGATGCCGTTTGCGCGTCGTAAAACCGCGATGATACTCTTTTTTGGCTCTAGCCTTTTTACCTGTATAACGCGTCGCAGCGGAGATTTTCGTTTTTTTTCCATCCCGGCAAACGAGCTTTTCATACGACGTTACGAGCTTTGCTGGACGCGTATTTTCTAAAACGCCGTTGTTCTCGAGAAAGGCGCGAGATTTAAAAATGATTCTTGTTTGTTCTCGATCACGTGCACTGATTTATATTTGAGATTTCGCAAGAAAAAAAAAATAGAAATTCCTTGATCAAAACTGTATATCCATTTTTAGCACTCGTGTGTCTGACGCAACTCGACTCTTGCTACTCATGCTATCTATATCCGGTTTAACGAAAAAACGCGCGGATCGGCCTTGGCTGAATTTTTCCTTCTCGAGCCTCTCCTGGGAAATCTTAAGGCGCGCGCCTTTATCCGAGAGAGTAGAAAACGCCGGCTCTCGATAATTGAATCATCGATTTCGACTTTACTTATGGCCCTCGAGGAGTTTGAGATGCGTTTGCATGCGGAAAAGGAAAAAAGAGAGAGAGAGAGATAGATGATTCGCATTTGCAAGCACTAGATACTGTATTATGGACGAAAGGATGTTCTCGAGAGCGAGAGGAACACTCGAGAAAACAGCTATTGACCTTTATTTATTCGAATATTGCCGAGTCCTCGAGTGGAATAAGAGTTGTTTCGAATCGCGATTTTACGTATGAATAAATCATCTAATAATTTATCTTTCTTTTCTGTTTCAGGTAAGTGTACAAAGCCAAACTGCAGTAATCCAAAGCCGAAAGTAAGCGAACTTATTCCCTCACATATCTATTTATCAAACTCGCGAAAGTAGTTGCACACATTCCGTGACTGCGTATCAATCAATAGGCGACCCAAATACCTCGGCGAAAACTTTCTCAGTGTATATACAAAAGCAGCCGTTACCTAAAAATCGCCGACATTCCGTTGCTCGCAGAGAAAAAAAACACACAGAGAGAGAGAAAGAGAGCAACTTGCTGCAGTCGTCGCCGGTATTCGAGGAACGCGACCGAGAAGGAGAATAAACAATGCGCTCTCGACCTACACTGCTCTCTACGAAAAGTTTGTCTTTTTTTTCTGTCCTTCAAATAGCATCTCGACAAACACTTTTCAATTTTTCCGTTCAATTGCAGGGCGCGATTTTTCAGTTCTCGAAATTGGAATTGAGATGAACGATTTAACGGCGTGTGTATACATATACGTATACTTTTATTCGGGCTGAAAACGTTTCGTTTCATTTATTCGAAATGTATATTTCCATTTCGATTTTATATATAATATACGAATTGAATAGGCAGATCGACTTCCTCTCTGAGCTACAGGTGTATTAC